>JAEUWS010000385.1:0-47535 GCA_018524945.1 Podaxis sp. C-F-92630
AATCTGAATCACTTTAGTTGATAAAGACTTCTATTGAGTCTCCACCTAACCAAGTAGAAATGATGGTTTCTACTTGTCAGTATTGAGGGGTTTATATACTACAGGTCATATATCTACCCTAAAGACTATCTATAGATGCTGTGCAACTTCATGAGAAGCTTCTAAGATTAATTAAGCTTCCTCAGGTACTGAGGCTTGACTCAAAACCTAACTTGGGAATCAAAGAAGTTTAATAATTCTAAGATATGAAAACTTTTTTGTGCTTCCTGATGGGAAAAGATAGATGCTTCTTTAGTCATCATCAGAACTAAGAATAGTCAAGAACTCAAGAAGTTGAACTATCTTTTATAAATAGATCAACTATTTATAATCAAGTCCTATGAAAATGAAATATACATCCTGAGAATCAGAAGCCATAACAATCTGAAAGATACAAGTACAAATTGTAAGAAAACTAGTAAAGAAAAGATAAAGAAAATTATAATTGCAAATATAGAAATATTCAACTTTTGGTGTATGTTCACAACATTCACTAGGTTATCAAAGAGGGCAAAATTCATCTAGTCTACTGCCCTACTGCAGATATGGTGGTCAATGTCTTCACTAAAGCACTTCCATCCCCCAAAGTCAAATATTTTGCTCATGAGTTAGGCTTTGCCATACTTTGAAGGGGAGTGTTAGAGTCAGCAAAGCAGTGTCAAGTATATCAAACAGCTGCTAGAATGCATACCTGAGGCAGTCAGGGGTACATGTGTTGGAACAAGGACTGCCAAATTTTATTTTCTACCTTTTTATATGACTTATATCCCTTCTGTTATTTCTCCACATTTTTCCTTAACAACAGCATTTAGTATAAAAGCTATACACTGTATGTCTCCACTTCAGTACTCACATGTATTTCAAGTGACTGAAGTGAGTATTGTATATCTTACCTGACTTGGCCTTATATTAATGGTGTTGGTACTTAGTTCATTTGTATATCTCTCAGGTATTGAATATATCTAGTACTCACACATATTTCAAGTGACTGAATTCATTTGTATATCTCTCATTGTTGTACTCAAGCACATAAGACCAGTTATATAGGTTCTGACTATATAAACATAGAGCAAGTTGATGAAAATAAAGACCTAAAGAAAGAAAACTACAGGATTGATAGCTAACTATAAGTCCATCACAACTGTGAGAAAACCTGACTTAAGCATTCCTACACCATACTTTCAATGAAATACTTCTATTCATATTATAGTACTCCTACAACAATTATCACAGATTATGACTCCTAATGGACTAGAAAAGCTGCAAAAGCTTTTTACACTGCTTTAGTAATTGATTTATACCTATCTACTGCATGTTACAAATGTTACAGACACTGAGATGACTAAGGAGACTAAGTTGACTAAAGGAGAAATAGAATTAGTGCAAAAAATATTACATAGCCTTTGGCAGAAAACCAGAGCTGAAGCAGTTGATGGATTGGGAATTGTGTGAGAAGATAGATGAAGTGTCAAGATATCATAGTATATACTTCCCTTGCAACAATGACTTGTAATCAGAACTTTACCACTTATATTTAAATAGACTTATATTTAGATCTGACTATTTTCTTACACTTATATTGCATTTTATGTGGACTATTCTTATGTCTTATACTCAACAGACTTCTAGTGCTTTGCACAATTATGTGTTCTATGTAATGATTATATACCTTTCATCTTTCTTACCTTTATATATGATTTGATCTACTTTCTCATGTAGATGGTTGGACTGGTATATGTACTTTGTCTAGACATGTAGATTAGACAAGTCTAATCTTAACATGTTGTTACACTGTCTTACCAAGTGATGATAACTTAAGACAATCCACCTTCCTTGGCCTTCTAGTCAAGTCTCTCTTTGGTGTCTTCTTTCTAGCATTTGTCCTATAGTATTTGCAATCCTTGTGAATTTACAGCTTAAAGACAACATGTTATGGAACCACCAGTCTTCTCTATTGCCCACCCCCATGGACTTGCCATCACCAACACCATCCTACAAGAACTAGGACTTCCCAGTGGCATCTAAGATGCCATCCCTACACAAATAGCCAATGACATGACCAACCTAAACTCTGAAGTCCAAGCCCCATATGCCTACAGCAACTCAGCCTTCACCAACTGACAACTCCCTGGGCATGCCTCATTATTCTCTACTGACTGGCCTACTCCCAGCCCTATCCTCTACCCCACCAATCAGATGATGACCAAAGTAATCCACATCACATGGAAGAACACTCCCTTCACACACATCTTTGACTCAGAAGGATTCTATACTCAGACAGTCTACAACAACTTCAACATCTCCTAGGCCCATGGATGGAAGATGCTACTATATGCTGAAGAACCAATGGTATTCATCCACCCATACATGATGTACCTGCCTGAAGTTGTCCCCATCATCATCAAATATGAAATCACACATGGCCTCTATTTCTGAGAAGCAGAAGTGTACTGGTATGACCCAACAACTGTGGAGCCACCTTCCATTCCCCCTCAACAATTGCAGCTGCCACCACTATTCTCCATTGACTCAAATGTGCCACCACTCCACAATGATGAAGGAGAAGCTGCAGCCAGCAAGAATATCCCCATCAATGACCCCCCTCCATACCTGCAGCCAATCTATGTCATCACCCATGACTCCTCATCATCATCATCATCTTCTCCCCATTGCAGCCTGCTCATTGAGTCAGACAGTTCTGACTCTCCCCTCCTTGGCAATTTCACCATTCCCAGATCCAACTCATCCCCAGCTACTACCTCCTCAGAAGGATCTTGCCTTCACTATGAAGATGATATAGACCTGTAAAGTAGTTTTCTTATCTCTTTCTTTCTCTTCCTCTTGTCTCAGACTATAATCTTGTCTTTACACTCAGACTCATTCTTGACTCAGTAGTTAGTTCTTCTCTATCTTTGGACTGATTCCATTCTTAACCTGATCTATGAATAAACTAGTTATCTATATCTCCTTAGTTACTGATCTACAGCCTTGTAGTTATGTATTTTCCCTGATCCTCCTGACTTGATGGACTCCTAGCTATGACATAATTACTTACTTTCTTTGGACAGTAGTCATAGCTTAAATAGCTGCTCATGTATCCAGAAGTGCAAGCTTCCTATATTCTCAGAACTATAGAACTTTACCTTGTATTGTCTTATAGTTCAATGTTAGTTGTGATCAGTGTGGTAGTAAACTCTCTATTGGTCACAAGCCTCAACTGATAGAAGTTCAACCTCTTAGTGTGCTTAATTGGACACTTGCCTCACCACCAACTTACTGCAGTCCTTCTTGGTAGGACTATGCCTTGTGCAATCTCCTATTGAGATAGCTTCCCCCTGGCTTAAGCTCAGGCAACTGGTGATAAGGACACATCCCTAACACAACATGAATAGCCACCCAAGGTAAAGCTGCTGAGAACCAAGTTAGCAGAGTAGAGCCCTCTCAGACCCATACAGGATATGGTTAACTCTACTCACCTTTTACCACAAGGACAGCCTCTAGCTTAGGTACTACCAAGTAAAGAGAAAACCTTGTAACACTACATATTATCTATTTACTAATAGAGTAACTGAACATTTTCATCAAGAACTTGAAACCTATCTTTCTGAATACTACTACAAAGACTCAAAATTATAGGCTAGCAAACTATTACATTTTGAATACAAATATAACCCTACTCCTTATACAGGAAATAACAAGACTCTTTTTGAATTAATATATAGATATAATTCTCTATCCAATCCCTTCTTGACTTCTTACTATTACCTTTCTAATTAGGAAACCTTGTAAATGAGCATTGTTATGTTTTCAAATAGCAAGATTCAGCCAGAAAGCCCTTTAAAGCAGTAGAGCAATGAGCCCTACATGCCTATAATATCTAACATTGTCAATAAGACCTCCAAGTTCATGGATCAAGCTACTTGTAACCAGGCTGCATTATCTAGCAACTATTATATGTAGTCACATCTGTCACATAGTGTTACCACTTACTTTCACAATACCAAAATAGTCAGAATTACTCCATACAAATAGTAAGGAACTTTGTAACCTTCCTGGATATCAGTTTTTTGATTCTTCAGACTGTAAACTGATAACATAGCTACCATGACACTTTATGCATTACAGTCAAAATGTTAATAATGCATAAACCTTTCTGGGTCTCAGGTTGGGGGTGCTATATGCATTGCATAACACATAATGCATAACACATTCAGGATCAATACACATTATCAGCTCTGCATTGTGTCACACTTTTTTCTTCATTTTTGTCATTATAGCAGCCTCTCATTGTCCATTCTTGTAGATATAGCTCAACTTTATACATCTTGGAAGCTCCTGAATATTGCATATTATGTTTTAAGCTTTTTTATGATCTCAAACTTACTATTTGTCTTACCACTATTGCATAAAATGACTTCTCTCCTTCAGAAAAGCCTTAATACAACTGTGCTCTATATAGAAAACCTACAAAACATATATCAAAGAGACACAATATACTAAGACAAGGGCAAGGCCTATTGAATCCACCCACTGAGGCCTCAAGTATATATCTGAAGGTATCAGAATGACTCTTCTGAAAGATCTCTGAGACATTAGGGCAGTAGTGAAGGAGGAGGAGCTAATGTATGCAAAACAGACAATGTTGGATAGGTTCTTTCAAACAAGGAATGGTGATTAGATAATGCTATCATGTGACATATTCCCTATCTACTCTATTGTCATATTGTATAAACCTCATAACACATTAGTTGGACCTGTGTCCCAATAATATGCAATCTTAACATTTTAACTGTAGTGAGGATTCAACATGTCAATGTCTTGCTGAATAATTCCCCAACACCCTTCTTCAGGAGAATATGTGTTGCAAACTGTTGTGGCTTATCCTTGTGCTGAGCTATGCTGGGAGTGAAGACTGAAATTTAGTGCAACATTCATGTGATAGCATTTTCACAGAAATCTACCAGTCTTGTTTTATATGATTGTCTTAAAATCACGAAAAAATGTTCAACTGGTGTCATATATATGCACCAAGCTTCTTGCAAAGTCATAAGAGGTTAGGTGTAGAGAGGACTGAGAAAATGGCTCATGACTCAAAATTTTTCAAAAGGACTATCAATGACAGTAGTTGTACAAAATGCATCCATTTGATGATAACTGAAAGGATCTGAATATTAATATGGGAAATTTCAGTTTTCCCCAAGATATATCTCGTTACAGGCAGAAGAAATAGATATTATTATTTTAGAAGAATCCTGCCAACTTGTGGACAACTGGCTGGACACATCTGGTTGATCGGACATCATATCCTTTCAGATCAATTCTGAGATTCGCCATGGGACTTTTCACAGGAGCTGGAGTCTCTTGCCTTTCGTCTTATCTAAAGTGGATTTCATCTGTTGAAAGTCCGGTTGTCCAGGTTTTCAAAAAGTGCCTATTGATGGATTCCCAAAGATTATAGAAATTATCAAATGTGCTACACAGCAGAAAGAGATCAATTGAATGAGGCATCGCCAGCAAAAGCATCAGATTAGCACCCGACTCAGAGGGCTATTTACATCCAAGATGTTTGTACCAAGAAGCATAAAACCCGCGGCCCACGAGCTTGACAAATAGCAACCTGCCAATAAATTCTCATGACGTGTGACCACTCTAAATGCCATCTATCTTGAAAGACTAAATAATTACTATGACTATCAACAGTTCCTGATCTCCTTCACTACGAACCGTGGCACAGCTCCCAGGAAATTCAATAGCTGAACACCAACGTTAACATCACGGGACCATATTACTACCCTCAGAAAATCAACTGTGCATAAACTGACTTTAACACACTCTATCGGACAGCTGATGTTTGCTCATCACTTCAATGAGCGCTAGGATTGGCAGCTGGACATTGTGGACAGTCTAAACTTAGGCTGCGGTGACACAGTAGCCAATTTCCGTCGGAGATTATACGGGCTCGGAAATCTCAGGGGCTCTCCAAGTTTCTCCAGGTTAGATTCATCAACTTCGTCACAACCACCGATCATCTGGAGTCCCGTTTTCAGGCCCCCATCACCGAAGCACAGCCATTCCTCCCATTCTTAGTGCTTGACTTAAACCTTCTACGGAGTGCGTCTCGAGCGCCGACAGCTTGAATCAATCCTCGCCTGAACAGCAATGATTGCTCAGCGGTGATGAAGACAGTGTCCCTTTCCCCTCGCCGGACCCCAGAGCCTTTGGAACCCCAACTTAGGATTCCGAGATCGTTCACCCCCGAACGTGTACTTGACATTCCTGACAATCCTATCAACAGCAAAGTGATTGACATCACACGCCGCATATCTAGTTCCTTATACGCTGCCACAGCGCTCTTCGCAACAGGAAGAAAGCGGCTATTGCGATAGGATAATATCACAGATACTTATCAATGTGGAGTGATCGGAGCTGGAGAACTAGTGTCAAGTTGTGTGCAGTCTGGTTTCAACGTAGACCATGTGGTGCCCGCATACTCGGCCTTCTGCGCAACAAGCGTACATACATAAACTGTAACATCAAGGTTGATGAATTATTCCTCTCTGGTACCTTTCCCTTCCTTCCATTTCACTGCTCGTCCCTTGTTTTCACTGCCGGGCTAAGAACAAGTCACCAGGGACTATTGAAGGACTATGGATACTGAATCGGTTCAGGAAATCAACCTTGCGCCGGTCTTTGCACCCATTTACTGGGGTGTGTCTCTTTTATGCACCATTATACATTACCTTTAACTGGGATATCTGATGATGCCTAGGTTTTATTATTTCGCTACTGTGCGTGAATGCTCATACGCTGGCATAGCTTCAGATCTTGATCACGCATGTACTTAGCCTTGGAGGAATGACTGTTGTGCAAGCCTATGTCTATTTCCCCAGCCCAGGGGACAGACTGTCTGTTCGAATGATAGTGCGTCGCTAACGATATTCTTTTGGGGTGTCCCACCGAACATCTTACCCCGCAGGCCGCTACCATGATGTATGCAACACCGTTTTGTTATGTTAGGCTTATTCATCAGATGTTCGTAACAGATTCTTGGACATAGTCTCCTCCGCTCTAACCGCCCAGTCAATCTATTACTACCTCGTGCGTGGCATCTCTTCGCTGAGCGTCGTTGTCCGTTGAACTGACTGAATTCCTGGATACTAATAGGTACCTCATTACGGCTCACTCGCACCACTTTCCTCGATAACTCCGTCGGTCCTTTTGCTAACTATGCACGCTATTGTACTCATCCTGAGCATACAGTGAACTCTCGGCGGAATGCCTTATTTCCACAATCATTACAGCCATGTAAGCCAAGACGAGTATCAATGATGGACTTGACCAACATCTTCTCTTAGTTCCCAACTCTACTTTGTTCACCAACTTGTGAACGGCAAGTCCTTTATATAAGACTCGACTGGTTTAACTAACAGAGGTTACCTCAGTTAAGCGGTCAGGGAGCGGAAGTTGGATACTCATCGGTACTATTGTGAGTTATTCCAGCTTGGGACCTGGAATATTTGAGGCTAAATCTTATCCTCAGACATTTTTTCTTGTAGTAGCCTTCGGTAAGGCAATGCCGATTGCCTATCACTCCAAGGCAGAGACTGACATTTAAATCATACCTTTATCAGCCGGTGGTGTCGGTGAGTCTGAACGACGGTCGATAGATCGCTTCAGCACAAACTAAATATTACCGCAGGCTGTGTTGGCACTATGTATAAGTTCCACCGTGGTGTTCTCAGCAATCGAAACGAAGTGTTTGCAGTAATAGTGATTTATTCTGTGACACTTCCTTGACGCTGATTCCCGTCTCGCCTGATCTATAGATATTCTTTGGGCTAGCCAAGGGTGCTGGTGCTATTACAGATGTCCTTGCTACTGTTGCGATGTGCCTCTTTCTTACTTCAGCCAAGACCGGCATGAACGGGTACGCGGTTCCCAGCGAAACAAACGTGGACTATGCTCAAATGAATCACTTAGTACCAATGGCTTGTTGAAGTCGCTAATGCAATTCATCATTCACAGAGGCGCACTCGTTACACTTATTCAGGTCTTGCTGCTGATTACGTTCTATGCTCTCCCTAAGCAACTCGTATGGTAGGACCTCCGCTCTCCTATATTTAAAATAATAACGTTTGATTGAACAGGTTCGCCTTCCATGTCAACGTAACCAAACTCTATGCTAACACCTTCTGTAAGCCCTCAAATGCTGGTCAATTTCATTGCTGACACTTCACCGGTTGTACAGTTGCTATGTAATTTGTGCCCCAAGACGTCGAGAGTGTAATTCGCTTACGGCTTACTCAGGTTGAATGCGAGGTCGACTTTGAAAGAGAAACATATTAAAACAACGGCTGCAATTTCATCCTTCGGAAGCTATCAAATGAGCGGCTCGAAGGTTGGAGGCACCAGATCTCGAGATACTGGACGAGTGGAGTATGGCATCCATTCGCACGAGCGGAGTGTGCGTTTTCCAAGCCCCTTTTGCCATAGGCATTTCCACTGAACTAGATCCGTTTACAGGGAAGTCTTCACACCAAATCCGTGGAGATGCCAACAGTCACGAAGACCGTGCTCATTTCTGAGCTGTAATTGAGTATGATTTCTACTTTGCTGATGTATTTTAATGGGGCTTGAGGGTTACTCGAGGGCATGTTGGTTTTCATGAATATGCATTCTGATTCTTTCTGCTTCGTTCGCTACACCATATCCCAGGGAATGTCACTCATTTAATGTCTAGAAGAAGCTCTCTGGGGCACAAGGAGAGCATTCACGACCCAAGCTAATATGAGAGATACAACCGATCTGTACATTAGGAAGAGGACCAAAGATATGGCAACATATTTTTAGGTGGCAGTAAATGAAAATGATGTGTCAGTTACGTAGTGCCCGAAGCCATTTGTCGTTTGGTGCGCGTGACTTGATGGAAGCGAACATGACGCCACGTTCTTTATTTTTGTCCGTACATTACCTTCGTTAATATTCAAATCAGGAACGCAACCTGAGAAGCTCCTTGGCAAAGAGGAAGCCAGAACGTGTGTGGTGGTAGTGTTCCCTAGGTTCCCTCCCACAGCCTCATGGAGCCTTCGGTATGTTGCATCAGATCAGTGCTGGGTGATTGATTGAGCGCCGTCACGGTGAAGTTGCTGATGGCTGGTCTTGTGAGTGGTACAAAATAAGCATGCGCCTATAGCCGAGGCCAACACAAGACGTGTCATCTCTGTTTGATACAGGGGTATTGTCACCGCAAGACTTGAGCTAATCTAGCGTCCTTGGTAAAGTGATACCGACAAGTTCGGAAGACGCACCCGCCAAATGACACCAGGTCAGAAATACGATTTGCGGAAATAAAAGTTGCGTATAAGTTTGGCAAGCCGTCGTAGGGGTTGGGAAAGGTAGAAGCTGCATTGCTCGTCCTGCGTCCCAGGTAATGACGGCTCTCAGTAACAGGAAAGCGCTTCTACGGAAGCCGGGTGGGACATGATTTACTGATCGGGTCCCAGTCCCCCCACATTGTTCTCTCACGACGTCACTCAATGTGACAAAAGTCAATATAACATACTTCCAAACACAATAAGTATGTAGATGTGTCAGATTCGGCAGATTTTTGCCACCAAGGTAAAGACTAAATGCGTGAGGAATGCTAACCAGTGAGGTGATTAAGTAAGCGAGGTAGATTCAAAGAAAAGGGGATGGAGGCAAACCCAGGACCTCAACATATACAGGGTGATGTTAGACACTGCTGGGGGTCTCTAAGGGGAGAATAGAGAAGACGAAGACAAGGGATACTGTTCGTTGATTTTTGTTGTAGTTACAGCACCATTTTAATAGTTACTGTGACTACTGGAGCTATTCCTCATATCAGCACAGGTGCTATTACTTATATTGTCCACCGTGCTCCAACCGCCATGTACACCGGTGCGCCCAGATAGTGTCTTAGTCTGGACCGTCATTTGAGACTTTGAATTGATGAATAGAGGCTACATATTCAGTGCCTCGATCTCCCATTGCGACCGAGTTCTGGCCATGCTTGGATAATTGTGATACCCCAGAACATCAAGACAGCTCTGCTGGCTTTCATGAACAGCTCGAGATGGAAGCCTCAGAGCCTTTGGCTTTGTGCCTCTAGTCAAAATGAGAGGTGTGTCTGTGGGGCTTATACATCCCGGTTAGAAAATTCCAAGTTTGTATCGCTTTGGAGTTCTCTCAAATGAGATATACATATGGAAGAATATTAATCACTGCATCTACCATAACAGTAAAATATGTGAAGGGGGGCACAGACGGTGTCACGCGGTCCCAGGACCCCAGTCGTACTGTCATATAAGGCAAGTTGTCGATCAAAGTTGGACCATGTCCCACCCGGCTTCCGTAGCTTCTCCGTATTCCAGGCATTTCCAATGGTTCTTTGCTCTCCACCGCCGTGATGTTACGGAACCGCGTTGTAGAAGAATTCTATTTTGAGAACTTGAAGAGACCATGAATCGCAAATGCGTAAATCTTGTACTAAGGGTTAAAGGAGTGCAAACGATGCGCTGTGAGCTGGTTTATTGTCTTCATAACATTTGCAGTTAATAGTTTCAACAAGTATGGCGTACCAGAAACAGCACGAACCGTCCTGAGCGGCGCCTATTCCACGCTATCTGACAGCGAAGAAGCAAGTCAGCAACCAGGCACGAACATGAGAAACGGCAATCAGGATAACCGATATTTCTGTCATCGGTTCTCAGGCTCAAAACTTTATTTCGGTGGTGGAAAACAACACATTGGCGCTTTTTGTCTTGAAAACCGACGAAATGCGTAGTCACTCTCGTCATATGTCAGATATACCAGTCACGGAGACACCTCCACAAGGCGCACATGGTATGCCCCCATTAGCGACGGCGGAACTTTGTTTTCTCGTTCCTTCACGCTCACGACAACGCTCATGTAGGACTTGAAGTAACGACGGCTCGAGCCAGCCCAACGGAGATGTATCTGGTATGAACGATGGGATATACTATAAAGAGAACTAGGTGCCGAATTACAATACATTTACTAGAAGTCATCGGTATCAACAACTGTAGCGGATCTAGCTTCTTCTGGTTCTCTTGCGGGATTGCGAGGCTTCCTCCTTCACCTCTTCAGTACCCTCCTCTCTGCCTCTTTTTCCCTTGCCGGTTGAGCAGCTGTTGTGACTTGCTGCAGTCATTGAAACACTCCTGGGCACTCTCCGCATGCCAAGGCTCGCGTTGGTAGATGGCAGCCTGCGTTTCTGGGTGGAACGAGACACAATCTCGGATTCATCTCCACCCGAGATAATAGCCCCTCCCTTCTCGAGTTCCTGGCTTGGATTCCCGGGACCTTTTTTCTGAGTGGTCCTCTCAGATCTTGGACGCGATGCCCCAGGACGCCGGGAAAGGGGTGGACAACGAGATAGAATGATTGGGGAATGTTTTGGCGAAGACTCGTGACGAGCCGTATCTGCGGTGATGGGACCCCTAGTAGTATACTCTCGGTGGAATGATTGATGTCGCCAATTCCCACCCTGTCTGCTGGAAATTGATGTCTCTGTGTATTGCACCTCCGCCTCTTCCACCTTGACAGTGGACTTATGTTGTAGCTGGTGGGAGCGCTTCGAACTCTGTGTTCGAGGGGACGTGGCCTCAACAGGGAGAGCGGAGCTGGTAGCAGCAGGTGGCGCAATCGAATTTGGGTTTGATCTCTCGCCATCACTTGAGACGGATTCAGAGCGTTTGATAGGCGGTAGCTTGATGGTCAGTGGTTTGCAGCGATTCCTGTGGGATCCCCGGTGCAGATCCAGTCTAAGTGGGGTGGGTGAAACACGTCGTTGGATTTGAAGGTGTGCTCGAGATGCAAGTCTTGGTTGGTGTATGAGTACGAGCTACGAACCTTACGACGAGAAAGACTCACCCTTCCCTAGAGCTTGAAGCCACCTCTCCTAGTCCATCCATACCAATGGCGTCCATGTTCTAGAAATAAGTCAGGAAGGCTCGCGCCACGCACGAAAAAATGCATACACCAGGTTGTAGAGGGGCAACCGCCTTCTGTTTGCCTTTACTTTTGGCCTGGGACGTTTGGGGACTGCATGCCATTTGTAAGTCCTCCGCCGCATCACGTATTGACGCCAGGTTCCTGTTTATAGTCAGCCCGAGAGATATTACGCTAATTCATGTATGAGGGTGCATTACCTGATGATATCCTGAAGAAATATCTTTGTAGATGTCCTGCCATTCCAAAGCTCACGGAAAATATCCAGCTCGAAATAGAGATCCGTAAGAAGTTGGAGGATGTGGTTGCTATGTAGGTCGTATTCGTTGTGGTAGAATTTGTAGCCTGTGTGGACTGCTAAACGTTCAAGTTCAAACGTCATAATTGCTAGAGAAGAACTAGGTTTTGAAGAGATTTGCGGAGTCAGTCAACAGCTGTAGATGAACTGGAAAGAATGGAACGTGGTGAAAATCTAGCTGGTACCCACAAGATATATGCCGGGAGCTTTGACCGCCTAACACTTGGACCAGATGGTGATCCATCCATTTGTATTGTAAAGACAGGGAAAGTCTCATTATTGTTGTTCCTCGTCTTGGATTCCGACATGGCAACCGTTTATTCGTAGTGGAGGAGTACCAGAGAAATACAATAATGATTAATAGAACAAACACCTTCGGGCAGAACAATAAGCACAGCATACGACCGCTGCTCGCAAACAATTAAAAAAACAATTGAAGACATTGTTACTCCTGCCGCATCAGATCAATAAGATCAAGGTATTAAACAACGGATCAGGCCAGACCTCTCTATCCGTCCCTGAGTTCTCATGGAGGTGGTCTGGATTCTGGAATACGAGCTAGTATGCATGTATGAGTCGGGACGACGATGATTTTTGGTTGCTCACGTGTTTCACACTATTTCACACGGCTGCAAGGGTAGTATTATCCTTGCTCACACATAAAAGAGATCCATACTCGGTGTGGTGCCCCAAGCCTGTGATCTACGAAGTCCTGTCATGCAAATATATCTTCAGGGTGGGAGTCGGTCAACGAGATGTGTGTTATCTTCCCTCCATCGTGATGGCGTGATCAATGTCTCCCAATCAAGTTGATTCAACCATGACCAAAAAGCACGCCATAGTTCCCTTACACTGCAGCAGGATATAAAGAAGGCGTCTCTGAATGCCCATTCAGCTGCCGAACACACCTTCGCTCTTATCTATTCTCTTTGACTGCACACCATGGCCAACCCATTCTACAAGTGCGCCTTACTTCTCCCCTGGTTTGGCTTTGGTTGATTGGTGAGCTAGAGAGCCTGAATTCGATACACTTCAGCTTCACGCTGGACAAGCTCCCGACAAGTCAACAAATGCTCGTGCTGTCCCCATCTACGCATCGACAAGCTTTGTGTTCAATGATTCTGCTGTAAGTGGTCACACCACTCCTAGTTTCACCCGCGATGATAAGGATCTTCTAGCATGGCGCAGACCTCTTCGGACTGAAGTGAATATCACATTAGATACCATGAGTCGTTTTGCTCACCGTCGATCAACCATCAGGCAATTCGGTCACATCTATTCCCGTATCGGCAACCCCACGGTGGTAAGTTCTCGCGTTAGATCCGGCCGTATGATGCGCTGATGGCTTTCTGACGGGTTGCCAGGATGTCTTCGAAGCGCGGATTGCTGCATTGGAAGGCGGAGCTGCTGCCGTCGCAACTTCCTCAGGTCAGGCTGCGCAATTTTTGGCGATCAGCGCGATTGCTGGTGTCGGTGACAACATTGTCTCAACGTGAGTAGAACCTTTAAATTTGCCGGACTAGGTATTGACAACAAGACCAGTTCCTACCTCTATGGAGGTACCTACAACCAATTCAAAGTCACTTTTAAGCAGTTCGGCATTGGTGTCAAGTGGGTTACAGACCCGTCTCCCGCTGCTTTCGCCGCAGCTATCGATGAGAAGACCAAAGCCATATTCATTGAAAGTATTGCCAACCCGAAATACGTCGTCAATGATATCCCTGCCCTCGCCAAAATCGCCCATGACAATGGGATCCCCTTGATTGTCGACAACACCTTCGGTATGGGTGGTTATCTAATTAAACCGATCCAGCATGGTGCAGATATAGTTGGTATGTCGACTTAGCTAACTAATCTATACACTACTGACGCATATATTCCTAGTTCATAGTGCTACCAAGTGGATTGGCGGTCACGGAACCACCATCGCTGGCGTCATTGTTGATTCTGGGAAGTTTGACTGGACGAAGTCCGGGAAGTTCCCGGGATTCACGGAGCCCTCCGAGGGATACCATGGTCTCAAGTTCAGTGAAACTTTCGGTCCCATCGCGTTTGCCATCAAGGTTCGCACCGAGGTATGTTTCGAATCATTCATAAAACCCATGCAGGTCTCGATCCTACTTTTGAACAGTTGCTCCGCGACATTGGTCCATCGCTGAATCCGTTTGGCGCCTTCCTCCTTCTCCAAGGTCTCGAAACCCTCAGTCTTCGTGGGCAACGCCACAGCGACAACGCTCTTGCGCTTGCCAAATGGCTTCAGAAGCACCCTAACGTCGCCTGGGTCTCATACCTTGGCCTTGAATCGCACGAGTCTCACCCATTGGCGCTTAAGCTGTTGAGGGTCAAGGCATTTGGTGGTGTGCTTAGTTTCGGCGTCAAAGGTGATGCCAAGACAGCCAGTAAAGTCGTTGATAACCTGAAGCTGGCCAGTCACCTTGCCAATGTCGGTGACGCCAAGACTCTGGTTATCCATCCAGCAACCACTACCCACTCGCAGCTTACGGAAGAGGAGCAACTTACCTCTGGTGTTACTCCTGACCTTATTCGGGTGTGTTGGGTTGTTTTCATAACGAATTTACGTTGCTTATCACAAGATAACAGGTGTCTGCGGGTATCGAAGATATTAACGATATTATTGCCGACTTCGAGAATGCGCTTCGCATCGCTTTCGCAAATTAATCTAATTCACCAACAATAACATACCGGGCAACCCCCCGCATAACAAAATATACCAGCAAGATTGAATACACTGTGCCCTATGTATATTATGATTGTAATCATACGTGTCGAATGTATACCCCGAATGTCATTATCCTTGCTTATAGGCATTGAAAGACCTGAGCAGGTTACTGTCTTCAATAACTGGCACGTACCTAACGCCATTGGTGGAGCGGTAATCTCGGGCCGATCCTGGTTTGGGTTCCACAGGTCCAGGGTCCAGCTGAGTGAATGCTCCCTCCACGATGGGGCTAAGCCCCAATTTGACTTCTGCTTTCATATGTCTCTGCTTGTGCTTTCTGCTGTCGATGTGAAGAAGGTCGCCTCTTCCTTCGACACGGGTTTCCTTCAGGAGTTCATGGGACGAGTCTTCACTGAAGTTTCGAGGACGCCAAGTTCGACTGCTGACGGAAATGCCGACATACAAATACCACACCGCACAGCTATTGATATGACGTCTCATACTACACTATTCATGCCTGCTCGGATATCGCATCCCCAGGCACGACTAGAAGGTACATGCGTTAAAATAGTCAGTGTGCCTCGCAGGGAGGACGATATACGCGGTTTGCCAGCGACAACGCTGGTTCTGAACGAGGAAACCGGTGCTGTTGAAGCTGTGGTTAATGCGCGGGAACTCACTGCACTCCGCAACGCCGCTGGTCTGTTGTCTTCTTGCCTTCGAGGAAACCAAACTAATAGTCTGACTCTTCATAACGACCCTAATTAGGTTCCTTATTATCTACAACCCTGGTCGGGGTCCACAAGCCTGAACGCATCGTGCTGTTTGGTGCTGGGAAACAAGCTGAGGCGCACCTCCATGTGTTCCTCAAACACTACCCGAGCATCAAATTCTGTACCATCGTCAATCGCAATCTCAACGAACGCGCGCTAGATTTATACAAGTCAGCGACTGCGTCTTTCGTCCAAGTTACTTTCCATCTCTTTTCATGGAAAGAGAAGGATTCAATCCAAAACGTTGTCAAGGACGCCGATATAGCCATCTGTGCGACTTCCGCCACGTCTCCTCTGTTCCCTTCTTCATGGGTCCCGTCTGGGACTCATGTCATCCTCATCGGAAGCTACAAGCCGCACATGCAAGAAGTCGAGGAAGCCCTTGTTCAACGGGCGGTTCCCGCCCACCGACCAGTTACTGGTCGCCGGATCGACCAAGCCCTCATCGTTGACTCGCGGGAAGCCTGCCTAAAGGAGGCAGGAGACCTCATCAAAGCCGGAGTGGGACAAGAATCAATGGTGGAGATTGGAGAATTGCTTCTCCAGGATGAGGGACGATCACTAGTGGAGCTGCTATCACTCCAGTTCTCGGGCTCAGAAGGTCAACCTATCCAATCTACTGAAGCCCGAGATTTCGCAGGACCCATCACGATGTTCAAGTCGGTGGGAATAGGTTTGCAGGATGTGGTTATGGCGAAAGAGGTGGTATCTCATGCGAAGAACATTCCCCACGTTGGAATATCTATCCAGGGATATGATACGCCCCTCTGATTGGTTGCTTGTGTCTGTGTAGGTGTATCAGTAATAATAAACAAAGGTTTCTCAAGACCCGCTTCAGCAATCATGGCATAATTTCCAAGGTTTCGCCTCTGGAAAATGCAAACTGAAGGACAGAGCTTGATGAAGACCAAAAGGCAAATCCATCAATCATGTTCCAGGATCGAGGCTACAGCTCGTGGCAGTCTACTCAATCAATAGCAGACCCGGGTGGATGCGCCATTGATGGCATTGATCCTGACACCGGGCGTGGTGAACAGATATAAGAAGGGGTAATGGATTCCGTACCGCTGGTTATCTCTCGTACGCACCCTTAATCAGTGAGTCTCAAACTCATCATGCGAACTGTTGTCCCCTCTAAACCTTGCCCCAATATAAGCTGCTACGATGGACACAGTCGCTAAGCTGCTCAGTGCTGGAGCTACGGATATCCTGGATATACTGGAACCCAGTACGTCATGTCCAATTACTCACAAAGGGTTGAGCTGATTAGAGCCCAGCAAGTGTGGCGTTCAAGAAGATTATCGAGCAAAATATATCCGTCATCACCGATGTTCAGAGCAAGACCTTCAAATATGGGAATGAAGAACGTCACCAAGTGGGTTGTACCTCGAGTGGTCCCTCATGCTCTGTTGTCTCAACTTGTATTACCCGTAGCTCGATATCTATTACCCTCCGACGAATCAAACTGGAAAAACGCCATTGTTGTTCTTCGTCTACGGTGGCGGTTTCGTGGCTGGAGCACGTGTCCTTCCCCCTCCATTCGACATGTCATACTCCTGCGTTGGTGCATTCTTCGCTCGCCAGGGTTTTATCACAATAATCCCCGACTATCGCCTTGCATCTCCCCCCATGTCCGCGAGGTACCCTCAGTCTGCAGAGGACGTCCGGGATGCGATCCTTTGGACACTGGCACACTCCGACGAACTCGTTAGCTCTACTACTCCAAACCCAGACACCGATTCAATCTTCGTCGCTGGACATTCCGCTGGCGGAGCGCACGTGGGAACCCTACTCCTTGAACCCGAGGTACTTCCAGCAGACTCTCCCCTTCGATCCCGAATCAAGGGCGCCATCTTGGCGGCGGCGTTGTACTACAATGACGTCCGAACTACATTCGAACCGTCGACCAAGTTGTATTACGGCGATAAGCTGGAACACCATAATGTTCTTTCGTTGCTTAAATCTGCGAAGAGCAACGGAATCACCACTTTGCCGAAGATATTGCTGATGGAAGGTGAACACGATCCTGAGATCCTCAAAGAGCTCAGGCAGAACTTCCAAACCGAACTCGAATCCTTCCTTCAGGAACCCGTCCCGTTGATCGTTGCTGAACGCCACAACCACATCAGCGTGTACACCGCGCTTTCAAGTGGACAGGGAGAGGAGTGGGCAGTAGATGCCTGCAAGTGGATGCGGGCGAACCTGTGAAGTACGTTAGTAGATTGCAGTATGTGAAAATTGAGGTCTTTACATCAGATATTGTGTATTAGTGACGGGATGGTGTCAGGTCGAGATCTACATAAGAAACCACTTTTCCGATATTTCTAAGCCCGGAATGCCAAAAATAATGGTTCAATCCAGGTTCGAACTGGAGACCTTCTGTGTGTAAGACAGAAATCATAACCACTAGACCATTGAACCACGTCACATTGATGTGGGCGGTTTTAATTCCGTATTGTGTTGCCCTTGCCGGCACTGGACAGTGATGAAGCCCCGGACTTCCGAATGCCTTTGTAACTCAACAACCACCGAAACAAATAAATACGTTCGGGGTCAAAACCACATTTATAGCACAAAGCATACATGATTACGAAGCTTCAAAGTCCCCTCATAAGCATAGCTGATAAGAAACCAAGGAAAATGTTACAAGGCATCTAGCTCCATGACTCGGGGGTGGTGGCTACTGCAGCGTGGGCCCGGGCGGGATTATTGGTACAACAGAATCGAAGGCGAAAGGTCAACCAAAGAAAAAGGCATCAGACAACCAGAGACGGCATGTTCCCAGCAGTATCATGAAAACCGAAAGAAAAGCAAATCGAAGCATATTCCAGGATTGGGCATAAAGTGAAAGCTCAGGACACGACCAT
The DNA here is from genome assembly GCA_018524945.1 of Podaxis sp. C-F-92630. Lineage (NCBI taxonomy): Eukaryota > Fungi > Basidiomycota > Agaricomycetes > Agaricales > Agaricaceae > Podaxis > Podaxis sp. C-F-92630. Next base: position 18,649 of record JAEUWS010000385.1, read on the forward strand.
ACTCTCCAAGAAATTGAGCATCTCATGCATGGACGGGCGCAAAGGTCCTTGGTCATCCCAGCATCGGTCGAGCATAGCCCAGAACGACTTCACACATTTAAGTTCCATGCCATGAGTCGCCAGAGAGACGCCTTTATTAGGTTTTATACCGCGCATGATATCAACAGTGACAGAGTGGTCATTGCTGCGGTGCGCGTAGGGAAGTTGGCCAGTGGCAACCTTAGGAATGACATCAGTCTTGTGATACCCGAAAGGGGATCGAACTTGGCAACACTTACCTCAAGGCAGACTGACGCGAAGGCATAGACATCACTGTGGGTGGTGATGGGAGGGATGCATCCATCGTCCTCTACGAGTGCCATAATGAGCTCTGGGGCCATCCATCTCGTTGACCCTGCGAAGAAAGAAGTCCCGTTCTTATTATCAGACTTCGAGATGGTCTCTTCCATGGCTTTGGAAAGCCCAAAATCGCTGATGACAGCACAGCCGTTGTCATCAATCAGGATATTACCCTGTAAACCTTCATCAGATTACTTTCAAAATTTAGAACAATCGACTTACGCCCTTGAGGTCACCATGTATGATAATGGGTTTGAAGTCGTGCAAGTAGGTGATCCCAGAAGCGACTTGGATCAGCTAGCATAGCATAAGAACCAATGAGTCCTTCCAGGAACGAATGTATTCACCAGCTTCAGCCTGTTGGTTTGGGGATTGCACTTCACATATTCGCATATGGTACCGTTGTCATACCAGAGCGAGACCATCCCAATGCTGTGAGTCGACTGAACGATGCCAAATAACTGGCTGATGTGGCGGTGGCACAGCTTATGCCAAGCGAGAACTTCAGATTGCAAGCGCTGAAAGTGATAAAGATATGTTACCCAAGCGTCAAAGAGCATCACAAAAACATACCTTCAATAATTTCTCTCGAACGTTCTGGACCATGATCTGACGTAGGAACTTGACAGCAACCTACAGCGCAAACATGTTAGCCAAGTTGTATAACGGGGAGCAGTAAGGCTTACAAATCTAGTACGCCTTTCCACAGGATCGTTCCACTTCCCCTTCCAAACGTCCGAGAACGAGCCATGAGCAATAGCAGAGTTCCCAACCATCTTTACCTGATCCGTCAGATCAGTGAGAACGACTGATGGACGCAAAACGAGCGTCTTCGTGACAGTCTCTTGCAAGAACTTCTGTCTGCATCTCTGCTTTAAGCGACTGTAGTCTTGGTGTTCTTGAATCCAGCGGAACTCGTCATATGATGAGATAGAAAGCGCGACTGTACGCAAAGACGAGAAGTAAAGATAGCGGGGATATGTCTGCAGGATCATGGCGTTGCGGAGGTGCACATCGGAAGCGGACTCGATGCCCACGTCAATCCAGATCGTGTTGTGGATAGGTTGGGCGTACGTCGGGTTCGAGGGATAGCAGCCGTCTGCTGTACCGAGAATGTAGATGGATAGAGTTGGGAATACGGGGAAGAAAAGGTCACAACAAGTCCTATAGACATATGAGCGATCGGACAGCAACATGGGAATGACAGGACTTACGGATCTTCCTCGAAACCTTCGTCAAGAGTACCGAACACGCAATCAGGGAGCATGTACTCCTGGTCTTCAGAAGCGACGCCGAAACAAACCTCGGCTCCACACAAGCGCCAACAATACAGCTCCATAGTGTCTCTGAATTCGTCCAAAGCGGCACCGCCGCCAGACGCGCTGTATTCAGGACGTAGGTGAGGCGCATCGGCATTTGCAGAAGAGTGCTTAAGGAAGGAAATGAATTGTCGTAACATGAATCGCTTGCGGATCCGGACAAACAGGGGCCGATACGCGGGGTAAACACTGCCGTCATGCGGTTTCTCCTCCGCTGCGTCATGTAGAGACGCAATGGTCTTCGAGTAACCTGCGCTGTTACGGAAGCGGATAAACGTGAGGTACTTCCGGATGGTTTCAACATCCAACCGGTCGAGAGGAACCTTGCGGGGGTGTTGTTCGGCGTCTGACCAAACAGTACGATGAAGAATGCTGGCAAAAATAGCTTCGCTCATGTGTTCCAAACGTAGAAACTCGCTTGTAGCCTCTTCGTAGATTTTGACAGTCTCCGGATCCAAGTCATCAGAGTAGAAGTCTTGGAAAATGGGGCGGGACAAAATGGGTCCCTGACGGAGCTCAGTCAACTCGTTCTCGTAGACGTCATACTTATGAACGCGAGGACTCGGAGTCGATTTCATATCCTGCGTCAAGCTGAGGGATGTAGGTAAGCTTCAAGCAGAAGTAATTAACAAGAAACAGCCATTACCCATGAGACAACCAGAACCTCCACAAAAACTGCGGAGCGTAGGTCGGGAGAATGATGGTCATCCTACACCGGACTTAGAATGATACATTGCACAAGGAGTAATGCATACCAGACCACGATCAAGGAGAATCAGCCAAGGTCAAGTTCTGGATCAGCCTTGAGAGGAGTCCACCATGCATGCCTCGAGGGAGCGAGTGAGCAAGAGGACGAATGTTCGACGTGAGAAAATGGCTGTGTTCAGGGCCTTCGCGACGACACGTTTTGGGGTCGTCAAAGAGCGCTTGTCGAAGCTATGGGGTCTTCAGATAAATAGAAAGCTCTTGGATCACAGCGTCCCTAACCTGAGGAAAGACTGCGGGCGACGGAAAGGGATGATCAACGCTCGTACGTGAGGGCACACTCTATAAGTATATCCCTACTCACAGGTTGCGTCATTGCTCCTTCTCAGCAGTGGTCATTGACAGCCGTTGGAGTGTCACTGAACCTGAATGGCCCTGTGAGAGAAGCAGAGGGCCTCCAAAGGCCTCCAAGGGGTAAACGACAACGTAGATTATATCCCAAGTTGATCCGGGCGCTGTGAGAGGAATGCCCATTGGACGCCAAAGTTCTACAAAACTAAGAAAAGGATATCATCAATCATTCATATGTTCTAGACCCTGAACTTTATAGGATGGAGTCTGATGGAGCCTATCGGGAATCACTTGTCATACTACACAGCTCATGAGCTCCGCAGTCCAGCCCCAGAGGCACAACAGGTTCTGGTTATGACCTGTCTCAATAAAAAAGCACCTAAACCGGAAAAAGCTTGAAGTCACATCTCGAAAGTCGTTCCAGTAGGAAGAGATTGATGACGAAATTGGGAAAGACCTTAAGGTGCAGAAGTCAAAGTGGGTCAAAGTGGCAGCACTGAGCACATGCGGATCACTCCAGATCACTACGTCATCGTCGCAATATCGTCGTTCGGTGAGAAAGTGATCTGGATAACTTAGAAACACGAGCAGTGCCCAATGCCCATACATACGAATATGACGGCACTTATGCTTATCAGACTGGAGTTAACATGGAAATGAACACTTGCATACGCACCGCTTGGCATTCAATAAGGGAATGACTCGTCTCTCTATCTTGCACCCTTGAGCCACGACGCTATTTCTAGATTAAGGAGCTACCATGATGGAACACATTTGCATGATTGTGCAAGACCATGTTTATGTTGGACGAGAGCCCTGGTGCGGGACTTCCAGCGGCTTCCCCGCCACGTAGCGCGCATAAGGGGCCAGCCGAGAAGTGGGCTTTCGACCTGGTTCACACGAGAACTGCGTAGGTGCGAATTTTATTTTGGGAGGGTGGACGAATCAAAATTTTGAAAGAGTGCAGCTGGGCAGCTAGGTCCACCTACGTGGTAGAGTAGTACTTAAGGAAAGTCGAGTGCCGCGCCGTTTTCTCCACTCTCGCCTCACTTCGTCGAAGATGTTCATTCAACAAACGAGTATATTTACATTCCACGCAACAACACGATCCATAATTGAACCAATATGTTTTCTAGGTACGTCTCTGCGGTCTCATCTGCTTTAATTCTCATCCTAGCTCAAGTTAGAACGAATTCCATGACTTTGAGCGATTGGGGCGTGAGTCATCGCCTCCTCACGTGAAAGAGGGTTGTTGTTGTTGAACTCTCAATTTCTATACCGCTACAAGCATGCCTACTGCTAAGACGCGGTGAGCGTGTACTGAACTAACAGATTATCTACGCCCCTCGGCAGGGTGGTATCTACTCATGATGGAAGAGGGTTCTGAGGAAATGTGTGTAGGAGTCTGGTAGAGGGGTTATTCGAGCAGGAAAGTGTGTGGAGGTGATGTAGGGCGCTATCGAGCGCTATGGCAGAGATATGAATATAGACATACTAAGTATAATTATAAGGGTGAGTTATGATAAAGTATGGTTGTGATATAGGGAAAAAGGGAACGAAGGGCGGAAGGACAAAGTGAAATGAAGAGAAGTGTGGTTGGAAAGGGCGGCAGTTGATGATGGGTTGATGTCTATCCCTGGTCCTTGTTGGGGTCCTCTCCCCAGTCGGTGTCAAGTGGGGTGTTGTTGAGGGTGGGGTTTGTTCGTTTGGGTGGGCCTATACCTGATTTCGTGAAGGCGCCTGATTTTTCCAGAAATTCGGCAAGTGCAGCAATTCCCTCTTTAGTTCCCAGTATGTCCGGGAGATATAAGGTCGCTGAAACGTCGCGCAGGATCTGGCGGTGTCTTTCATAGGTGGGACATGAACGAATGATGTGGTCTCGCGTTTGTAGGTTCTCCCCACAGGGGCAGTTGATGTTTTCGGAGGGGACACGTGACCGGTAGTAGTCACCGAAGTATCCGTGACCTGTTCTGCATTGTACCAGACGTCCGAAGACCTCCCTCTTGTCGTGGAGTGCTATAAAGTGGGGTGTGGGTTGGAGGGAGGGGGGGATGCGATTGGCGACTGCAAACCTTCCCATTTGTGGGCGGTTCTTCCAGGCTCGGGTCCATTGGGCGGCCATTTGTTCACGTGCCCGTCGTAGGGCCCAGGTGGTGGTTGGGTCAGTCGTGCCCTGGAGGGACGTGGCTTCTTTGGCGAGCTGGTCTGCGTACTCATTGCCTCGGATTTTGGTGTGGCCTGGGCACCAGGATAGTGAGAGGTGGTGGTTAGGTGAGGCATCCAGCCAGCTGAGGGCGTTGCGGTAGAATGAATGTGCTATGAGTTGGCCTTGGCAGGGCTTCGGGTCTATGGCTGCTGATAGGGCTGAGATATTGTCGGCATAGATGTAGATGTGCTTGACTTCGGGGTGCTTCTTTGCATATGAAATAGCTTCGTTGAGGCCTATGGTGAGACCCATCAGCTCTGCATCATACACCTCCGCTGAGCCGCCCATTCCCAGTTTGCGGTGGAAGATTTCCCTCCCGAGGTGGTAGCCAAGAGCTGCTGCACCAGTGCGGCGGAACCATTTTTGGATGGATTTCTGAGAGCCATCTGAGTAGACCAGGAGTGCATTCGGTAGTCGCCACGCAATGTCCAGGAAGGTATTGTGTGCCTTGATTACATCATCTCTGTCTGATGTGTCGACGTTGACTGCTAGGCGTCCCCTGTAGTCCGCGCTGGTCTTTCGCCATGGTGGGAGGAGGAAAGGGAAGATGCGTTCATGGGTGGGAGAGGTGTGCATTGCCGTTTTCTGGAGTTGGGTAGGTTTTTGGGAGCCAGGGGTTGTTGTAGGGAGAGGAGGAGACGTGAAAGAGGGTGCTTGGCATTATTCATCCTCATGTGCAAGATGCCTACTGGGTCCGTACTTGGAGTAGACGCCCCAAGGGGGGGAGGCAAAGAGCATATTTCTCCTACAGGCAGTCAGATAGTAAGAGTTCATTGTCACTTCCTGACAATTGTGGACAAATGAACGTTAATGAACGTCCACTATGATATCCAAGGAAATTTTTCTGCCTTCTGGGGAGTCGGGACTCGGTCGGGATTCATTTCGGCGAGTTCCAGAATGATCGATAGGCAGTGGCGCGCCCGCCGGTAACAAACACAGCCAAATGATGCGACCTTGAAAATATTTATGAGGTGCCTGAGTCCGACGCGACCTTATTTTACTGTTCATTGAACTCCTTCCCGTGCAAAAATGGTTGCTCTTGTCCAACGTCCCGCCCCTGCTTTCAAGGCCGACGCCGTCGTCGAAGGCACTTTCCAGGAGGTTTATCTGTCTGATTTCCTTGGTCAATGGTAAGTTTACATGTATGCATATATTTTCGAACTGCCTTTGACGCGTCGTTCCTCAAAAGGGTTGTTCTCTTGTTCTATCCCATGTATGTGAAGAAACAAGCTTCTGTATCGTATCAAACTGACCGACTCTAGGGACTTCACTTTCGTGTGCCCAACGTGAGTGCTCTATCTCTACGTTTCCGCATCTTGGCGCTTATGCAAAGCCAGTGAGATACTTGCCTTCAATGATGCCCTCTCCCACTTCAAGGAACTGAATACCACCGTCCTTGGTGAGTATTCCCCAGAGCTATAACGCGTCGTAAAAAGTCTTATACGAACTGCTAGGTATTTCGACTGATTCCAAGTTCTCTCACTTCGCCTGGGCGACCCAAGATCGAAAGGAGGGTGGACTTGGTCCCAATCTCAAGCTCCCTCTCGTAGCTGATAGGAACATGCAAATCTCTCGTGATTATGGCGTCTTGCTCGAGGACGAGGGCATTGCCCTCCGTGGCCTCTTCATTATCGACCCCAAGGGCACTTTAAGGTATATGCTATTTACATTCTATAAATAGAACACTGATTTACATGCGTTCTCAGGCAAATTACTGTCAATGATCTCCCTGTTGGTCGCTCTGTCGATGAAACCATCCGTTTGATCAAGGCCTTCCAGTTCACCGTACGCCGTTTTTTTTTGCCCAACTGAGATTATGACTGCTCACGACATGTTGACAGGACAAGCACGGCGAAGTTTGCCCTGCCAACTGGACTGAAGGGTCCAAGACCATTAAGCCCAACCCTACCGACAAGCTCGAGTACTTCTCCTCTGCTAACGCGAATGGCCATGTCGCCAATGGCCAGACCAACGGTCATTCTAACAAGCGTCCTCGTACCGACTGATGCTACATTAGGGTTATTACACTAACCTGCTTTGATCCTGGAGCTAATTATATCCACTATGTTCTTCGCATGATCAGCTAATCACTAATATACATAGATTGATCCCTATTCTTCCGTGCAACGAAAGTGAGGTCAAACACATTTGTCGAGAATTTCATGGGTGTATATCAAACTCCGACAATTGCCTGAGTGGCAAGGTAGGATGATCACGTCTTGCCGGCAGAGCTGGACATGTTCGAGTGTAGATAAGATGCGGGGACGCATCTAGGTCAACAGCTTAAGAGCTGGGCTGAGAGCCCACATTCCCAAGGTCTCTGCAAGTTGGTGAGTGCACCATATCGACGACCCTCTTCAGTACCCCCAGTCGATCTGGGCCAGGGCTCGTTATTTGCGTCTGTTCCGTTGTCCTGAACTCTGAGCACGCTCTATTTGCTCACTGTTAGATGATAGTTTGAAAAGAGTTGTTGGAAACGAATCTGTTGGTGCTGCCGAGACAACGTAGAGAACTAGTCCATTGGATCGTACTGCGAAGGCTTTGCACGGAGGTAAGCGTCACAAGGCACACCAGATAATCATGACGCATGAAGTTGATATTGTCCCTTGGCTGGCTCCGCTAATACCAGCCGTTCAAGTTGGCAGAAAATCTACGATTCTGGAGGTGGATTGGCCATTTGGATACCGGACAGCATGTCGTTTGGCAAACAGCTTCTTTCCCTTTGTGCTCACTAACCACGGTCCAAGCGGGCTCACGATGCACCCACACCCTTGTCAAGAAATCTACGCTCTCGTTCATCCGACTTGAATTGCCTTCAGCCCCTATAACCTGCCCAATTCCCATTATTCTCCGCGTCAACCTCGGTCAGGTTTTATATCCTCTCAATTCTGTAGCACATACTCATTATTAACCCTGCTTTCACAGTTGAGGTATCCGGAATTGTATCTCTCAAAACCATGCGAAGCTCGCATCCCTAGGTGCGCACCATGTTTTTCACTGTCGCGACCTCTATTAGCAAAAGAAAGTTCTCGAAGCTACGCTGAAGAGTGGATAGACTACGCGGTAGATGGTTTGTCCGAAGGAGAGAACGTTGTACTGTTTTCGAAACCATCCCTTAAGCGGACAACGAGAACGGGATCAAAAAGGTTATTGCGGTTACTCATGAAGTGCAGTGAGTGATCTTCCTAAGCTAACTTTAATCCTCGTTAGCTCGCCCGCTTAGGAAATCTTGTTCTGGACCCTTCGCCTTCGCATCTCACCGTCGGCTTCTTAAGTCTTTTTCCTTCGGATTCCGCGAAGACTCATTCAAGCCCCCACTGTAGCTAATCGGTTGGCTTGACGCATATGGGCTGGAAGATTGTCCAAGACATGGGTCCACGCTTTTGGGTTCCGATCTAGTCATTGCGAGGACCAAGCCAGATGGAAGTGAGGATGACATGCGACCCTGAATTACTGTTCTTTCTCGTTTCGCTTTGCCGGCAGAGACATTGCTAGTCAGTACAACGAACTTCCAAAGAAGGCCTCCCAACTAAGGCCCATAAACATATACCCACAAATAACCTTTCCTGTCGCCAAGGGCGATGGACGACTCATACACATTGCAACCTCGGGGATCAACGTCCGACCCGCCCTTTATCCTGAGTTCCAAAAAGCCATTCTATCTCCTATCATCTTATATCCACACCTTCACTCTCAGTTATACGATCAGCTCTCCCAATTGCTCTGAGAATTACAATGCCTGCTATCCGAAATCACAAAAGTCATCGCACCAGCAAAACCATTTCAATACCCTCAGGTCGCCAAACTCGTCGCTTCAACACCTACAAGGGACAAGACAATTTATTAATCCTCTCAATCGACATTGGTACAACGTTCTCCGCGGCTTCATTCTGTTTATTGAGACCGAACGAGATACCTGATCCAAAGCCCGTAAGCTTACGCCTGTCGACTGAGGAACAAATGGCTCACCTGTTTAACTTCAGGTTTCATCTTGGCCTGGTCAGGTATGACCTCCGGACAATGGTAACTCGCTCCTGAGCTCACGTTTCATTCTCCTAGGTGATTCTGGATTTTAAGGTCCCAACAGTCATGTATTACGATCGTGCTGGAGCGCCCCAGCTATGGGGTGCCCAAACAACTCATCCAGTAGGTGGGTTACGCCTGCCGCTCCTTCACTGACCGTAATTTGAATAGGACAATGTTTCCCATGCTGAGGCGAGGGGCTGGTTGAAAGTTGAATGGTGCGCCCAATATTTGATGACTTTGCAAGATGATCTAAGGTGGTTTTTGTAGGTTCAAATTGGCACTTCGTCCACCGCACCTTTCCGAGGATAATGATACATTGTTCCCGGTTTCCAAGATAAATCATGCCGACCTACCATCTCTGCCGATCTTTATCCCTATTGAAAAGGCCTATACCGACTTTCTCCGTCTCATGCTAGCACATATCGAAGCTTATTTCTGCAAACATCACTCGCGTGGGCAAGACATCTGGGACGAGTTGTTTCCTTCAATGGAGGTGATATTAACTATTCCCAATGGATGGGAGATTAAGCAGCAGCATCAAATTCGCACTGCCGCCATTGCTGCTGGCTTCTTAGGATCACCAGAGGGCCGTAAGGAGGATCTTCAAGAGGAAAGCCTTCGGCGGATACACTTCTTGTCTGAAGCTGAGGTTGGTATTCTTTCCTCCTTTCCAAGCCGCTCAGTTTTGAGAGAACCCTTTTGAGTCCAGGCTGCCATGATCTACGCTGCTGATAGCGGGTGTGTTGATTCCTGCATGAAGGTTGGCTATCAGAAAATGTCATTGTTTCTTCTGTTCAGCTAGAAGCTCTACAGGTCGGAAACAATATACTCTTATGTGATGCCGGAGGTGAGTAAACATAAGACGACTTACAAGATGAAGTACTAAGTCAGGATAGGCGGTACGGTTGACCTCACGTACGTCAAACCTGACATCAACGTTCGGGTTGATTGTCTCAGTCTAAAGCGTCAGCGCATACACGATCACAAAAGAACGACCATTGCAAATGAAGGAGAATCTAGCATCACAATGTATGGACGTTTCTTACCCGCAAGTTGCGCAGGGCTTATGGTCTGGTCATTACTCGCCTTTAGGTCTTATTGCTGGAGCAGTGTTCATCAATCAAGGAGCTCGGCGACATATATCAAGTATGTGATGTGACCTCCCAATGACCCCCAACCTTTCAAGCCCATTTCCAGACTGCGTTCGAGGTACGGCATGGGACATGCCTCAGAAAATCGAGGACTTAATGGCGGTTTTCGAAAATGACACAAAGAAGAGAGTATGTTGACGTAAAGGGTTACACCGATTCTCTGCATTTGAACATTATGGTTCTAGTTCGATAACCCGGACATTTCATATGGTATGGGGCAGACTAATTCGGAGAACATCCTTCAAGCGGGCATTGTGAATGGAAGACTTTACCTCCCAGGGTACGTTTCGTCCGAGGTTCTCATAAGAATGGTACTCGTATCCTTTACTACAGGAATCAGATTGCAAAATTCTTTGAGCCTACACTTGCCGCCATAAAGACCGGGATCACTCACGCACATGAAAAATCTAACAACTCGATCAAGGTACTCCAGCCATGTTTAGAGTAAATATTACCAACGCGATCCTCATGTATTCTTCTAGGACGTCATAATGGCCGGAGGTTTGATGAACTCATCATACGCATTTACGGAACTCAAGAACTGGGGTCTAAAAAAGGGTCTGCGGTTCAGTAAACCAGACGGGATAATGGCGTATTCTATCTGCCACGGCGCCATATCTTGGTACCTTGCCAAACCCGTCACGTCATACATCACTAGATATCATTACGGGACCGAGATTGCACCCAAGGTTGACGGATGCAAAGTGAACTGGTCCGGCAGAGAACTGGAAATGAGACGCGATGGTGCCAAGGTAGTCCCGGGTGTCTGGGACACTATTGCAGATATGGTGAGAATATTGCCACTCCTCCCTGTGACAGTACATCCCACCTGATTGCGCTGTTAGGGTGCAGCCTTTGAGCCAGGAAAGTATGCGGATAGGACATACGAAACGTTGATGACGGACGAAGATATGGCAAGGCGTCCTGAGTTCTACGAAGATATCTATATTTGCCGAAAGGAACTGAGACCTGACTTCACGAAGATAATAATTGGTATGTTTGATTATCGAGCTCATGTTCTTGAGCTGATTTTATGGAGACGGACGCGCAACTCTCCATCCTCATGTTGAGCATGTCTGTTCTGTAATTGTTGATTTGCAGGACATTTTCAACAATACGCCATATGCAACGCAAGACGCAACAGAAATCAGAACGCCCTACAAGATCCTGAAGGTCTGTTTCTTCAAACTTGAGCTGTGGTCCAATGTTGACGGGTTATAACCTATGTGTAGTTTAGTATTTGCATTGAGAACGACGGATGCAATATGCGAGCGTACACGCGATGGCGTATTAACAAGGTACGATTATTACTTGGACATTGGTGTATGGGGAGACAACTAAGATGCGCTTCTAGCAGGGGGCTAACTGGAGGCGGAGTGAAGCGAAGATCTTGCCTGTTTGATGTCTTAGGCATTCTCTCCTTACATCTTTTGGGCGAATATACCATCTTGCTCTCAGATGAACCTATCGTTGTGTAGGCGCAATGCTATGGTATCCGGTAAACCAATATGATGCGCACCACAAGGCCTTGTCATTGTCAAGATAAAGGCCCAGCGATCGGAAGGTTCCGAGCCGAGCTCAACCGCGAAGTGCCAAAGGAAAGATAAACCACGATTCGGATACGTTCCTCTTTCATTCGGAGATCACACTACTATATCACTATTACAATACATGACAGTTGGAATTATTTGGGAACCAGTGCAGCTACGCTTGGCTGAACATAAACAAACGGCACTGGACTACTTTCCCGAAAGCCAAGCAAACCGAAGCCTATCGCCCCTAGCACCGTTGTTTGGCCAGATATCGTCACAGAACCCTCCATCTTCTCCCCAACGGAATACGCGATCCTCTCAAACTCCCGAACTGGTTTGTTTTTGGGAGTGCCGGTTGTGAATTCAAGGCGTTCGGAAAGTATATCTCTCCTTATTTTCATAAATATTTCATATGCTTGAAGTATGATTCCTTGAAGATAGCCGGTATCCTTAGACTTGTTGGAACGGATGAATTTGGATTGCAGGCAATGTGTCGGTTCGAATATATCGAATAAGGATTTGTCAAGAATGTCCAGGAGGTTCCTTGCGAGTTTACGAAAGTCTGATTTCGAAGGAGCTGGGAGTGCGGAATACCCTACACTGCGCCACCATTGTGCGTTTTGGAAAGACTCTGAGAAAACAAGACTGCTTTCAGACACGGAGTAGCTCTTGGGAGTGGGCATCATGCGTACCAATTTCGATCCAAGTGAGAACCTGATTCAGCGCGGCAAACTTAGGGTCGATAATCTCACTCGATTTCCCTTGGATACAATCGTACACTTCTTTGATAATGATGTCGTGCATATAAATGTCCAGGAATCGACGTCGTGCCGTTCCATTTCCTTCTAGCTCGGGGTCCTCTGACATACGAACGACGAGAGGCACATCGGGAGCGCGTCTTCGTGCATCGAGTCGAACGCGGTAAGAAAGTAACGAGTTCTCTTGGATAAACCGATGAACGGTATCGCTGATAGAGGAGTTGAGGTTGTGGATATCCTGACAGATCTCTTTGATGGACGCTTTGTCGCAAGTGCTGATAAGGGGTTCCTCTAGTACGATTGATCTGTTTGTGCCACCGTGTTTCGGGTCAAATTCTACTTCCTGGTTGGCCGTCATTGTGGGCCAGATCGACATGATCGGCGGATCAGGGGGTGAACAGGTCTCTGTGTTTTCTGTGCTGGCAAAGCTGGAAGTGCTGAACGGTGTGGCACAGTACTCCTCGACAATATATTCGCTTGCAGTTGGTGAATACGGAGAGAAATCATCTTGAATTGAGTCTACGATATCCGGCGGATGTTCTGCTGGAAGCGTAGTGACAGGAAGGGGTGGCCTGTAAGAAATGTCAGAGTTAAACATATTTATGCCATTATGTCGTCCACAGCATCGACTTACAGTGCGTCGGGGTTCAGAGGAGGGAGAGTGTGACTGGGGAAGGAGAAGGTAGTGCTTTGAAGAAGTGGTACGGCCTGGTGGGCGGCTTCTGCGCTTTGTGCCCTTGTCTGGACCATAGTGAGCTGAAGACTTGGACGAGAGGGAGAGGTGTAGAAGACGTGTGAGTGTAGTATTGCAAACGAGGTAGCTGATCTCAAGGAAATATTCGCATCCGAATGGCGGCCTTCCTTAATGCAACCGACTAAATTTCGAAGGGGGAGAGCCTAAACGACGTTGTTAAATAGAAGCATCGGTAACGAATAACCCACCCCAGAGTTTAACAAGCTCCAACGTTTCAACGTTGTGATGGACAATGCCATGCCAAAAGCGGTTCCCTAACATACGGTAGCATCTACTCTGAACGAGAGCTTAATCCTATAACATGTATGTCCGCCGAAGGATAGTTATCCTAAAGAAGGTTGAAGAGGTGAGTTCCACCCATAAGGAGAAACTCGCCGTCAGTGTCTGTCTGACAACGTTTCTGACTCGGGCTGGTGCGAGGTGTCAGGGGAAGGGGGTTCAAGGGCGACGATAGCAGAAAACCATGCGTTCGAAGAGCATATGGATTCAAAGAAACCTTCGCAAATAGTGGAGATATTTGAGTCCAAGACGTTGGAAATAGACTGGAGTAGCGGGTATTTCATGTACACCGGCAAGTATATTAGAGTGTATGTGCTGTCGCTGAAAAGCCTGATTTTCGCTGAAGATGACGTGAATATCAAGGAATGCTAATGGCTCCACCGGCGAACATGACAGCATAACAAACCAAATATGGTCGAGAGACCTTATGATGACCTAACTTGCTGACAGTGTTTTGAGTTCGGGATATCCCCCGAACAGTCAGGCATTGCTCAGTAGAAGAAGACAACATGCACCCGGTCTCGAAATCTAAATTCTCCACGCACCATCCGATCTCTAGGTGTCCGGAAAAAAAAAATCATGCTCGCTGTTGGCTGAAAGGGGATGCTGATTGTTGCCTTGAAGTCTCTTAGGCGTGGGGTGAAAGAATGGAGGAGGGCAATGAATTGATTCCGACAAGGTAGATGTTATTTACAGTCGAGGGCTGGCGCTCATGCTGCCGTAGGCTCCTCGGAACGGTCAAGTCCGTCAAATTGCCAAGACTTGAACAACCTCGAGTGAGACGAGAGCCGATAGTTTTCACTTACTGAAAACTCGCTGAAAACGCGTAGCACATACACTCTACTGCCGAGTGCAAGTTCTTTCAACTTTAGTTCGTACGAGCGGTTATGCTTGGCTACGGTCACACTACACCTGTGTGGTCACGATTTGTCGCAACAGGACCTTGAAGACGAGGGTGAACAAAGCTGCATCAAGTCTGCGATAGGTATGAACAGGAATCAAGCCTATATACAACCGGTATCCAAGAATATGGAGAGTTGAGTGCCTGGGATCAGGATGCACTTCCACACGCAAAGGGCGGTAGTCAAGCCTTGACATATCGACCAACACGATGCCAAAACAAGTGTTCAAGTGGCTCGCCCTCTTTCCCCCACACATTCCTCTCCTTCCATGGATTTCCACCATCGCTGCCCCTGATTTCTTCAACATACAAATGAGTAGGGCGGTCAATCCTACACCCATCAAATCCGAGCGCCCATATAGGCGCCCAGAAACGCTGCCACCACGCGACATCCTTCAACGGGCTCAAGACGTGCTCATAGTACAACAGTTGTCCGTTGGGTTTTAGGACATCGAGGACGAGGTTCGTGATAGTGGCTTGCGGGTTTGGTACGGAGCAGAGTGTGAGGACTGAGATTATGGTATCGACTTGGATGTTATCGAGTGACGAAAGGATGGAATGGGTATCTTCGGCGCCGCAAGAGAGGATCAGGAGGGTGCCGTCTGATTCTGTGAATCCGCAGCTGGAGGCGACGGTGCGCAGTTGGGCGTGCATGTTAGCGTTAGGTTCGAGTGCAACATATTTCGTGATTTTGCTGCGGTCTAGGTATTTGGCCGTATGGCCATATCCTGCGCAGTTGTTATACATCAACCTACATTGAATGGATAGGATCTTACCAGCACCAAGATCGAGGACCACGCCGGTCGCGTGGGGAGTGATAAGTGCTTCCTTGACTGGTCTTCCGCCTTCATCTACACCATTTCCAAAAACGACCCAGACGTTGGCCATGAATATCTGTGAGAGTCTCCGCGGATGAAATAACAAGCTCGGTGAATGCCATATCGACACGAGTGTGGGCCAGAAAGCGGCTTGAATCGCGATGCGAAGGTCAATGAACAGGGCGAATGCAGCAGAGATTTTCATGACGGAAGTAAGAAGCCAACGTCTGTCCAGTAGCTGTTAAGTGCAACCGCAAGTCAAACGGTATGAAATTGAGCTTGTTGGATTTGTCCATGCTTCGCGGAACAAACGAAGGCTCGGCAACGGCAAGTGTATTGGATGACAAATGGCGCTTCCGTGAGAAACGATGTCTCCGGGGCACAACTCTACCACGTGATGCCAAAAAGGGAAAATTGTGGGAAAATATGGAGGGTCTGTTCTGGCTTGCATCCAACTTGCAGTGCTGAATCGCTTATTCTTGTCGCCCCTTTCCCTCTTGCCTCTCCTATCCTATCCCTCTCCCGTGGCTTCTGTACACTATTCCCTGGTCTGTTACTCTTTTGGTGTCTTGGCTCCTTTAGGTGACTAACGAGGCTTTTGACGTTGTGGCTCCACTTCTCTTGCTTAGGTCCTACTTCCTCGTGCTTTGCTTCTTGCTCCTATCGAGGAAAGGAGACTTGGATACCTATCAACGTGGACTTTTTCGGCTGTTGGAATTTTGAATAATCCGTAGCGGGAGCTGCAAGGTGCGTGGCACTGTGGCTGCTTCTCTCCCGATGTGTCCATCAAACTGACATATCTGCCTATAGTATGTCTGGAGCCGTACGTCCACGAGCGGCCATTGTGCAAGCGCTCAACACAGTTGTGGCTGCGTTCATGGCTGCAGTTGGTCGTCTTGACAAATCCCTCTCACCCTCCATCACGCTTGCCAAGCTGCGTAACCACAGCATTGTCCTCTCCGACTGCATGTACATTTTCCATGCGCTCCTAGCCGCGTTCTGGTTCACCGTCATGCAGCAACCTGGGTTTCCCTTCAAGTTACTCCTCCCCATTCTCTGGATCATTGCCCTCCTTGTTCCACTCACATCCCAATTCTTCGTCCCTGCGACTCCTATCTTCTCATACCTTCTATCCTTCTACTCATCGCGATTTATCCCTGAACCGTGGAGACCCGGCATCTCAGTCGCACTCCTCCCTACGCTCGAATACGTACTCTACGGCGCTAACATCTCCGACATCCTTACACGTTTCACCCATCCCATACTTGACATCATCGCCTGGTTCCCATACGGCGTTGGACACTTTGTCTTCCCCTTCGTCGTAGCTGCCTTCCTCTGGCTCTTCCGGAGTAAAGAAGTCCTCCACTTCTGGGGTAAAGCCTTCGGCTACCTCAACCTCACCGGTGTCCTATTCCAAATCATCTTCCCATGTTCCGCGCCCTGGTACGAACTCATCCACGGGCTCACACCCGCAAATTACGGTATGAAAGGCTCACCCGGTGGACTCGCACGTATCGACGCTCTATTCCATTCCCAAGGGTACACCATTACGTTCTCAAACTCGCCTGTCGTGTTTGGTGCTTTCCCTTCCCTTCATGCCGCATGTGCCACGATGGAAGCTTTGTTCCTGTCACACTTCTTCCCCCAGACTACGCGCTATGCTTGGGCTTATGCTGGGGTGCTATATTGGGCGACGATGTACCTCACGCATCATTACCTCATCGATGTCGTTGGGGGCGCTTGTCTCGCCACGGCTTATTTCTACCTTTTCCTCCCTGACGAACTCAAGGGTGCGGGTGCGACTGCACCCCCTGGCGGACTCGCATCTGCTTTGAGAAGTGTTAACGGCGTTGGTGGGAGGTCGAAATATGAGATTTATGATCTCGAAGATCCGAGGCGGAGAAGGGTAGGGAACGGGTCTGTGTTAGATGCGGCAGAATTTGATATAAGCGAGACGAGTTCGGATGATGAAGAGATGGATATCACGTATCGGTCGCCTGTTGGTGGGGATGCGTCTACGCCTGCTTCTGCGAAACCGCTTGTTGGGCAGGCTGGGAGTAAGGGTGGGGAAGGTGGAGGGAAGAAGTCACATCGGCATACGGCGAGTATTGCGAGTTTGATTAGAGGGGATGAGAGGGGTCCGGAGGATGGTTGGAGTCCTGTGACTTCGTCGTTTGGGGTTCCGCCTGTAACGGCGGCGGCTTCGCGTGGTGTTAGTGACCGAGACCGGAGCAGGGAATGAAGCCTCGGGGCTGCCTACTTACAGTAATCTGCATTTTTTTTCTTACTCACGTTTGGTTTGGACGGTTTCGGATTTCGAACTTGGTTTGGGTTTGGGGATGACGAATCGCGTGCCGAGGTGAGACTGGATTGGGTGCGTAGGATGGTTCTTGGCGGGTGAAGGTGAGGAGGGTGGTTCGGGGAGAAGGGTAAACGGTAAACGATTAGATAGTGGTCGACGGCGCTGCTTTTGGTACCACTACAGCAGACACAGACGAAAGCGGAAGGCACTTGAATGGCCGTGCCAAACTAGGTCCACATTTATCTCGGTGTGGAGCATGTATGGCATGCGCGTATGTCAAGGCCCTACCCGTATCGTTCATCTAGAGCGACTCGTCTATCTGAACATTCACAGCTCCTTTAATCAGCGTATATCTAGTGTCGTTCATAAGAGATATATACATACATACATATATACGTATACCCCCTCTCTCGTTGAAAGTGTAATTTATGAGCTTTAGAGTATTTATGTGCATTTCTTTGGTTGGCGAAAGGTTACTGGACTGACTTGACGCCAGGGAACAAATGGACAAAGGTCGGGGTGGACAATGTTGAGTACTATAAAATCCCTGTTTTTTTAAGGCTTAGTTTGCAGGCCAGAGTCTCCATAAGGAAGCTCAAGACGATTCCCGAAATGATTCTATGACAAGTAGTGTCATGTGTGATACATAATCTCTTGGGGATTGCGAGCGCAGCTCATATATTCCGATTCAACTCTCTACAATATATATTCCACCGCACATTTCCCACTCCTTCATCCAATAATCACACCATTTCCTTACAGTTTGAAGTGCTTTGGTTCGAGCGTGACAACAGGGCCGGCCAGGTGACGTGACAGGGAAGCAATACAGACGGGTTGGTGAATCATCCCATCCATCCAGACTCCCATTCCAACCCTTTTGCAAGGCGCATACAACCTCTTTCCTCTTCCTCGCACTCTCGGTACTTCCAGACGTGCGGCATCCGCATTTTGCGTATACGTACAACTCGCCCTAGCGATGTCTGATTTTCCTTGGGAAATCCTCAAAGCCGAAACACTCAGATCTCTCTCTCATGAGCTCGGTATTAAGCGAGGCTTGAAGAAAGAAGAAGCTATTGTGTTCTTACGCGCTGTGCAGAACAGAGGGTGTACGTCTTCGCTTTTTTCTCTCCCTCTGACGAGTCCGGTATATGAAGTTCTAACGCATACATTGCTTTTTTGTTTGTTGGTTTTTTTTTGTGTGTGAGTAGTGGGACCTGCGTTGGCAGATGAAATCGCCAAGGACTTTGCGAACCCAAACCAAAACCTCTACGAAGTCCAACCTGGGATCAACGGGTATGCTGCCCCATCTTCACCTGCAACTTCTCCTGTAACCAAACCGAAACCGAAACCAAAACCGTCACTTCGACGTATCTCGACGCGAAAGCGTCCTGCGCCCGAGCCCGAAACCGGACCCGAGCCACTATTCCTTCCCACAGACAATGAAGAACAGGACGAGGACGCGCAGGGTGAAATTGATCATGGCGAACACGAGGAGGCGCTGGAATCCGCGTCAACGGCTGGGCGTCATTTGCGACGGAAGGGAGTAAAGCGAGTGAGGTTGTCTGAGCCCGGATTTATATCTGCACCTGCGAGGAGCACGAGGTCTAGGAGGGATGCGAGTCCTTCTGGTCCCTCCATTTCGACTTCTGGCGTCGAAAAGCGGATGACGCGTGCTAGTGCAAACGCGAGTGCGAATATGAATGGGAGCGAGAGAAAGCGAAAGTCGAGGAGAAAAGTTGAAGAAGACTCGGACAAAGGTGCGGAAGGTGAAAGCGAACAGTCTGAGGAGGACAAAGGAGAAGCGGAGGAAGGCAGAAAGCAAACAAGACAATTCACAGGTCCAAAGGCGCTTGCAGCTGCTTTGACACAAGCCAACACAGAGTCACGTACACCCCGTCTTCGAGGTCGTCAGCCCAACGCCGCTACTTCCACTACATCATCCTCACGACCGCGAGGAACCGCATCTGCCACTGCGACCAAGTCGAAAATCCAATCTCAATCTGCTGTCATATTACGCACTCGTTCGAGCGGCGGCGTTGCTGCCTCCAGTTCACCGATGGTCCAAAGACCAAAACGTACAATCAAGCCGACAGCAAAAGTGGCACTGTTGAGCCCTACGAAGACATCTTTGTCTACCCCAAGTAGACCAGCCCGCGCTCAAATACTGGCGCAACAGCGGCAGCGACGGGCACAAGCACAGACGCGCATCAAAGCAATGAAAAGAGGTCCTGTTTCAGCTGCGGACGATAGTGCAAGCGGTGGGAGATCGGAGACTCCGAAAGAGATCTTTGATGGTGTCCTATTGAAGAAGCGGAGAATCAATGGTAACAGCGGTAATTATTTGGCCTCTCATGATGGTGAGGGTGGTTTGGAAGTGCATCTTGATGAATTTGTCGCGAATGGACTGGAGAGAGAGCATGGGTATGTGAACGTCAACGAGGACGAGATGAACCGCGATCCCGTGTTGGATCGCGATGACATGTCGAGTTTGGGTGGGTCGAATAAGGGTACGTCCAGTCAGCTGTTGGTGCCCTCGAGTTTTCGGTAGACTGATATGATTGTGTTGTTAGAAAATGATTTTTCATTCAGGAACGACGTATCTGAGAGCACCGAAGGCCCTGAGGGCACGTTGGCGTCTATTACCTTTCCTCGTACACGTGATACTGAAATATCTAATAGATCGTCTCCCAATCGGTGAAGAAGATGCTGAAGGCGAGCCTGAACCGGAAGCGGACGCGTTTAATCAAGTCGAAAATCAGCTTCCACCCCAAGCAGAGATGGAACAACCGGACCAGAATGACGCGTACCGATCTCCTCTCCATGAGGTTCCGCAGCCTCAGGCTGCTGAAATCGAACCCCAATCCGAGCTCCAGTCGGAACCGCAGTTGGAACTGCAGTCAGGGCCTGAACCAGTCACGGAACCTGAGCTCGTAGCACCTCCAGTTGTTTGACCTGAACACGACTTCTTGTTTAATTTTGTCCTGGCGTTCTCTGTGTACAAAAAGCGTTGCTGATTTCATTATTTTTGTAGGCTTCAGGCCTTATTCGTCTTCTAGTACATACTTCGAGGTACCGTGAAAAAAGTGTCGTCTTGCATCCCGGTTTCGATTTCTTGTGCCCTGAAAAACTTGTCTCCTAACTACTGGTATATTTATTCCGAAAGAATTTGTGTTAGACTATGGCCGTAAACCCTCAAAACTAGTTGCCCACCACGCAACTTGGAGTCGAATACACAATGAGCGAACTAATATTGTTTGTTATACCGAGGGCGGCTTTGAGCTTTATCAACCACAGAGAGGGGTGTGTAGAAGTAAGGCATCGGTAGACCGGACCCAGGGACAAATCTAATGACGACTTCAGAATGCTGAGCTCAATTAGACTACAGAGATTCTCGAAGAAAGGAAAGAGCAGAAGGACATGTAAACTACCTACGTCATTACTAATGAGAGCATATTTATACTATGAAAACAATCCGAGTATTCTACAGTTGTCCGCTGTCTGTCTACATATCTAGAACCGGATAATTAGAACGAATCCCATATGCCCATACACGAACAGATAAAGGGGAGCAACTATGAATATTAAGCTAATTATCCTATAATAAAAGACCACGATTTGTAACAGGCTAAAGTAAAAATCTGCAATGAGTACAACGAACTATAGCCACTAGAGGAAACAATCTACAAATGAAATCTAAGATATAGCGGAGGATAGAAGCGCGGGAGCGGTGGGCGGAACTCGGAAGTACGTCTGAAGATGGTCCCATCAGGACGACATACAACACCGGGGGGTAGGGGAGATGAAACTGTGGGCGTTCTGAGATGTAGCGAGGGATGTAACTCAGCTACCAACTTCACTAGCAGCGATCCACGATCTCTGCACAGGTCGTGTTAAAAGTGGAATGATCTGTGTAAGGTTGGCAAAAAATTGAGGAAAGTAGGATACGGGATAAGCTCCCAATACCGTGCATCCCTAACTTTCCAACATATGACCTTATTTTTTCCGCTCCCAAGAACGTAAATGTCATGCCGAGCTACATCTGCTGGCTTGCACAAGTGAACAATCGGGTTGTAGGTTCGTCGGACAATCCGATTTCGAAATTCGGTTGGAAGCTGTAATGAGCACATCAGTACACCGGGGGGACGAAGAAAGGGAACTAAGTCAAAATTTACGTATTTTCTCAATCTCTCCGGAGATAACTCAAAATCGAAGAACAAACCTTCCCGCAGGTGAATAACCATGCGGAACTTGAAGTTAAGCAGAGCAATCGATGTCGATGAGTCCAAAGGGTCTCTCCATTGGCAGAGAATGAAGAACGTGATGAGCAGACGGCGATATACCCAAAATTCATTAATAAATGGTCCGGGCCATGTAACATTAACGCCGATTAAGCTGCTCGGGGAACCTTTGAATGTCAACAATAAGAAGAGCACGAAGTTAAGTCAGGTTCAGCGACCACATACCTATGCTGCGAGAGTGCACACTATTCAAGCGCTCAAGCAGTTCTCCGCGAAGATCGTGCAGGCACGAGTAGACACAATACTGACCAGACCGCTTCGGATCCTGCAAGAAATCCATGAATGATTCATGGTAGAATCTAATTCCCAGGTCAGAGTCGAGTTCTAGGACCGAATGGAGAGAGCCACAGGCATTCCGGCATTGCGACTCGGAAATACCAAGGATGTTGGCAAATCGGAGAACATCTAACGAACCACTGGGAATTCGGACTCCAAGGATATCCGAGTGGCTTGTGAGGAGCAAGATTCTTTTGATTGTGGGGAGGATCTTTGAAGGAACGCGTCCCATGATGAGAGTGTAGAATAGGTCGAGTTCCATCAACGGATGTTCAGAGTCTCCCACCCCTTTTCCGTGCACAGCGAGCGAGAGAACAATGCGCAGCTGTTCAACGGGCCCGGAAGAATTGTGCTCGCCAACAAAACGAATGATTGTCGCCGCATATATGAAAAGACCCGCCGCGAGAGCCACAAGGATTCTGATCTCTCGGTCAGAGAGCCAGGAATCCGGTAGCCCCGCCCCTTGCTGTATCTTCCGCAGCTCGTCCGTCAGATAGAGTGTGATCTCGCGGTCGATTTCGCGAGTTACTTGAAGCTCGAGGCGGCGTGATAACAGAGGCATGTCGTCTGAGGTGAATGACGTGGCGATGTGAGGCTCTGGGCGACTGAGGAAGACCCAACGGAAAGGTGTGGTTTGTTCTCGGACAGAGTTTGCGACGATTTCAACGATCTCGCATTGCGTTCGTCTCCCCTCACATTCATCGAGGCCATCAACGATTATTACCCATTCTCCAACGTCCGCCCTATCTGTCCGGGGATGTTGCAAAGGCTTCACCAGGAGCTCTCGGAACTGCTCCGTAATCGATTTTGTGACCAAGGTCGGATCCTTGCGGATTTTACGGTCGAGGATGTCGCCATATAGCTCGGATTTGATGGCAATTTGATACGAGATCGAGGTGAAGAGGGAATTTGAATTGTCTCTTTCATTTGGGCGGGAGAAAAAGAAAGCAGCCCCTAGCCTGTTCTGCTCAGCTAGGAGGTCGGCACACGATTGTGCTACGGCTGACTTTCCAACTCCTGCGGGCCCGGACATCCAGAGGACACGTTTAGTATCACCCGATGCCCCGAGCCCCCAATTGATGACTTCGTCGATGAAATCCTGACGGGTACCCGGATGGCATCGGGGTGGTGGGTAGCGAGCGGAAGAATCACGGAATGCATCTGGCATAGATGCCTTGAGGAGCCTTTGGATACCTGTTGTATGCCGTTAATCACTGAGGTCGAATGATACAAGCAGGCTCACCGGAACCCATTTCACCAGTGATTACTATAGTATTACTCTGGTTGATAACCACGGAATTGTCGACAAATTGTGGATCATTGAGGACAAAGTCGCGAGCGTCGGAAAGGATCCCGTTGGACATGGTGGTCAGAAGTAAGGTTTCACGGGACGTGCTAGCAGCATTTCCTCTGCTATTAACTGGGCGCTAACTGTCACACCTCATCTCTGGAGCCAACCTATCGATGTTAACAGCTTCTCTTGTACGGTGGGGACCAGGCGTTCTGCGAACTATCCGGGACAGTGGAACGACAGTTCTCAATGGGCCGAATGACACAAATTTGGAGAAGCGCCTGACGCTGAATGTACGTATTAGTTTCTGCAGCTCGGACATGCGCGTGATTCTCCAAAGGTATGGAAGATTGGACAAGTCTTTGAGACGCCTAGTGATGGAAAGCTGAGTGCAGATAACGTTGACCATTCTCGATGTGATGGTGGACATGCAATAAGTATCCCATGTCGACTCTGATACACTTTAGGCAAGTTGTACTCAACTGGGGATCTGTGCCAGCAATAACAGTAAAGACTACTTAGGCTCGTTCCGTATGTGCCGTTTCGACCTCCGATCTTAATATTTGGATGATCACCGGACACAGCCTCTAGCTTATACCGTGGTCTGTCAACATGTCACCCCCAGATCTCCCATGGCATATGAGGTGCTGAGTTGCATTGTCTTTTCACGTAAAACATGCAAGATGCCAATAAACCAGTGTCGCAAATGATCATTAACTGGTGCGATATGACAGAATGAAGTAGAGTAAGGGGAAATTCACCAAGAGCCCTCGGAACTGCTCTGTAATCAACTTTGTGACGAGCGTTGGGTCCTTCCTGATGCAATGGTCGAATATATAACCATAAAGGTTAAATCTGGTGGTAATTTGGCATGAGATGAGGCGAAAAGGCAGTTTGGATCGTCCCATTCGTTTGGACCGGAGAAGGACGTACCTCCCCACTTCTTTTGCAGATCCAGAAGGTCCGCACAAGACTGCTACAGCCCATTTTCGAACTCCAGCGGGCCCACGCATCCAAAGGACGTGTTTAATATTACCTAAAGACTGGGCCCTCACTGATTGGTTATTTCATTGAGGAAGTCCTGGAGGGTAGCGGGCACCGGGGTAGGGGGTAGCGAACGAAAGAATCGTGGAACGCATGCGGCATAGACTTTTCATGGAGCAGTCTGAGAATTATTTGGTGCTGTCAATAATTGATGGGTCGGAATGACCGGAACAGTTCACGTCCGAGCTGCATTGTAACGTGGATCAATGGTAGAGCCTGGGCCCGTGGTGTAACTTGCCTACACTGCTCGATCTCGCTAGTTTCCAAGAATTAGATTTATATGATCAGGTGTACGATGGCTATTTCCCTCAACTCTTATTGTTTTGGACCCATCCGCTTCCGTTGTTTTCCCTCGCAGGTGAAGCCGGTGTCCTGAAGGCGTCACGCTCTCGGCCAGTTGTACAAAATGGAATCTCATTGAGTCAGAAGTTATAGTATCATGGGAATATCGTCACATATGATCGCATTTGTATAGGATTATAGCAAGTCGGAGATCGTAGGATACGGAATGAGCTTCCAGGCGTGCATTCCCCTACCCCTAGTACATATAACTTTGTTCTTCCCACATCCAAGAGTCCAGCGGTCGCGCCAGGGCGCACCCATCTGCTCATGCAAGTAAATAACTGGATTATAGGCTCGTCGAACGATCCGCCTCCGGAATTCCATTGGAACCTACAGTGACAGCATCAGCAAAGTCAAGAAACGGAAAGAGAAGTGAGCCACCGAAAATCACGTTTGTTCTCAACCTCTTTGGTGATAACTCAAACTCGTGGAACGTCAAATCTTCCAATAGACGAGGAATCAGGTGGAAGTTGAAATTGAGCAGAGAGGTAGATGTCTGTCTGTTCAAGGGCTGCCTCCATTGACAGAGTCCGAAGAACGTGACAACCAAGTGGCCATATACCCAGGGTTCGGTGATGCGCTTGAAGTCAGGCCATGTGACATCAATGTTGATTGGGATATGCGAGGAAGCTTAGACAACGATTAGTGCAATATATCACGAATGGTTAGAACTACCATACCTACAGCATGGCGAGAATGCACATCATTCAAACGTTCAAGCAGCTCTCGGCGAAGGTCATCCAAACTCGAATAGATGCAGAACTCCTTGGATCGCTCTGAATCTCGTAAGAAGTCCATGAACGATGCATGATAGAAGCTGATTTCCAGAAAAGAGTCGAGCCTTAATACTGAATGGAGAAAGCTGCAGGCGTTCCGGAATTGTGCCTCTGAAAGACCAAGGATGTTGGCAAGTTCGAGAACCTTTGGTACGAGTCGAAGAACCTGGACATCGGGAGCGCTGAAGTAGCTTGCGAGGAGCAAGATTCTGTTGATTATTGGAAGAATTTTCGAAGGGATCCGTCGCATAATCAGGGTGTAGAACAGGTCGAGTTCTGCCAGCGGATGCTCTGAATCCGTCTTCCTTCGGTCGTGTGTGGAAAGCGAGAGAACGGCACGTAACTGGTCAACGGGACCAGAGGAATTGTGCTCGCCAACGAAGCGGACGACTGTAGCGGCATAGATGAAAAGACCTCCTGAGAGATTAACGAGGATCCCGATCTCTCGCTCAGATGGCCATGAGTCTGGCAGTTCACTTCTTTGTTGTATCCTCCGCAGCTTGTCTTTCAAGTAAAGTGTGATTTCGTTATCGATCTTGCGAGATACCGGGAGTTCAAGGTGGCGCGATAATGAACGCACGTCGTTCGTAGTAAATGACGCGACGATATGGGGCTCGGGGCGGCTGAGGAATATCCAGCGGAATGGCGTCGTCTTTTCTCGGACTGACGCTGCAACAACCTCCACGATATCGGATTGCGCTTCTCTCCCCTCACATTCGTCAATCCCATCAACGATGATGATCAATCCCTCAATATCTGTTCCAGGAGTTCCTAATTGCTTTAAAGGCTTCACCAAGAGCTCTTGGAACTGCTCTGTAATGGATTTTGTGACGAGCGTCGGGTCCTTTCTGATGCGATGATCGAGTATGTTGCCAAAAGGGTCGGATTTGATGGCGATTTGGTATGAGATTGAGGTAAAAAGGTGGTCTGGATCGTTCCGTTCATTTGGGCGGGAGAAGAAGAATGCAGCTCCCAGCTTGTTTTGTTCAGCTAGGAGGTCTGCACAGGACTGTGCTACAGCTGATTTTCCAACTCCTGCAGGCCCATGCATCCAGAGTATGCGTTTAGTATGGCCGGAAGTGCTGAGCGCCCAATTAGTGATTGTGTCGATGAAATTCTGGCGGGTACCGGGATGGCATCGAGGCGGCGGATATCGAGCGGAGGAATCATGAAATGCGTCCCGCATAGAGGCATCGAGGAGTATCTTGAGACCTGTTATGTATTATCAATGACTGACGCCCGAGATGATGCGGGTCGGGTTACCAGCACCCCTCTCCCCAGTGATAACTAAATTGTTAGTCGAATTATCGACTAACTGTGCGTTATTGAAAACAAGGTGATGAGCGCCCTGTAGAATACCGCTGGACATGGTGGACAGAAGAAGGGATGTAGAACAGCTTGCCCCCCTTTGGGCCCTGTAGGGACTTAGCCCCTATTCCTCCTTTCTTTATCTCTCTTTGCCTCTGTTTGCTTCTCCCTCCTGACATAAACACCCATTTGGTATATATAATTATCCCCTCTGTATTTTCAGACTTAGGCTCTTTTGAATACGATAGCAGTCAACGGTCTGTCTTCGTTCGATTGAGCTTCTAGTGTGCATGACTGTGACTGGTCTCACACTCGCGCCACACATTTTGACCTTATCAGCTATCGTACTCTGATAAATCCTATCCTCTCTCTCTCTCGCCTGCTCGACTCTCTCTCCTCATCGCGCTATGACACCTGGGAAACCCCGGTCTGATCAACTGGACTCACCAACGTGCTCACTTGTGCAACTCCTACTTGTGTTTATCTACCATCCAATCAACAACAACCCCTACTTGTCGACATGCCCATAACAACTCGTAAAAAGGCCAACTCTTCGGCCATCCCTGTAAACACTTACACTAGCACTAAAGAAAAGGGTGAGTCCCCTCCCTCCCTAAACACATCCCCGGACCCCCCCTCCTCCGAACTTGGAGCTGTTGGTACTAGCCCACAGCTGCCGCCCCAAAAGGAACTAGGAAAAGACCCCCCTTTCCAAAAGATATCTCCCTCCCTTCATCCGATGGAGAAGGCAATGACCTGGTTAATGAAGACTTGGAAAAGAAAGACGTAGCCAGTAGTGATGACTCGGAATCCAATGAAAATTTTATGACTCCAAAAGTTTCAAGCATCAAAAACATAAAGGAAAAACATGTTCAGTTCAACCAAGGAAAAGATAGCCCTCAACTTATAGGGGATAACAGTGAATATAGTGATGAGAACAGCTACGGAAACAGTGGTACTACAAAAATTGCAGCCTCCCTCCTCGATCCGGATCAAACAAATACTGTCAATCAAGCTGCAGCTGGCCTGACTCAGAGGGAGAAGGAATTGATTGATAAGCGAAATATCAAAGTTAATGTGGAAATCAGTGATGATGAGAAGAACAATCATAGTGTGAAGAAAAATAAGGGAAAGGGTCCCGATCCCCAAAACTGGGGTGCAGCCAACTTACCAAGTGCCGACCTCAACATTAAGGAGCAACAAAGAACACTAAAAGAGTTTGAAAAACATAGGACTTGTAAGATCAAGTCTGAGAAGGACAAAGGGCACGATAAAATACCAGAGTCAACTGCAATCCCCTTGTTGGAAGACTATAGAAGGAAAATCCTAAATGCTGTTGTGTCAGAGGGACATGGGCACAACAAGTGATCTAACTCTTCCAAACCGAGCAGGGGTGAGTGCAATCTCCTGCCTGCTAACCAGATTGATCCCAAAAGTTATCTGGGAAAAGCTTTCCAAAATGCAAAGAAAACACAAAGAAAGAATACTCCTTCATTCCAGATGGAATTGAGTGATGAAGATCCAAGCAAACCTGATTCAGACTCATCCTCAGAGTCTAGCCATGGCTTCCTGACTTCCAGTAGCATTGGTAGGAAAAGAGTCGAAGGTGCCTCTCAAAAGACAGTGCATGATGAATCCTCGAGATTGTCTGATTCATTGGAAGAAAGTCCTAACTCCTCAGATGAGACATCCTCCACAACCTCCAGGAGTAATCCTACCTCTAGTTCAGAGAACTCAAGTTCAGAACCAGGGGATTCCAACTTGAGTACCTCATCTGACTCCTCCAGCTCAGACTCAAGCACCTCACAATGTCAATGCCCTCAAAGAGGTTGTCAGAAGAGGCACCAGATGTTACAAGGTTTCCTCTTTGCCAGGTAGTTCCTAGGCTAGTGGCTATCCTTGTAGAGGGTGAGGAGAGTTAACCTAGTTCTGTACAGATCAATAGGACTACTCCTCTGCTGACTCAATTCTCAGCAGTTTAACCTCAGGTGGTATAACATGTTGTAACTAGGCTGCAAACTCGCAAGGATTGCAACACCATAGTATGAACGAGTGGAGACAACCAGAGGGAGACTCAGTCAAGGGCAAGGAGGGACTTTTAGAGACTTAAC
>JAEUWS010000384.1:0-47467 GCA_018524945.1 Podaxis sp. C-F-92630
TCTGACATGATGGGACTACCTGGTATACTTCCAGCATGATGGGACCACCTTGTATTCTCCTCCTGATATGGTAAGCTCATGCAACACTGGGTATGTATGCATTCAAATTTGACAGTGCCCATGACTTGTAGTGCTTGGACATGATTTGTAGTCCTTATCTAGGCTTGTATAGCCTTGACAGGTCTGAGCCCTTTTCCTGATGAAGAGAAAATGAACAGTGTGTGAGGCAATTTGGGCAATTGACTACTCCTTCCATACAACATTGTCAAGGATGTCACAGTTGGAAAGGAAGAGGGAGAGATGGGTTTTGATGGGTATTTGGAGGCAAGACTCAATGAGGAAGGGGAAAGGAGGGATGTAGAGTTGGGAAGGTCAGGGGATTTTTAGAAATGATGAAATTACTGGACAGACTCACTGAGAAAGCAAATTTGCATTCTACTCAATGAGTATTCCAGCAAATTCTTCTTTAGGGGAAACAAGTTGTGGAAGAGAGAACATGGAGGACAACAACAAACATTATCATTTGCTAATTGCATCACATGATCAGCTCAGATACAAAGGATTCTATGCTACATGACATACTCTCACTGACAGGTTCTGGTGGCACAACATTGACACCAATATCTGCTGGCTCATCTCAATATGCCATGCATGTCAGATTTGCTCCTTTGAAATGTCATTATTCCACAAACAGTCCAGGACCCAGCTCCTCTCTTCCACAAGGCTTATGTTGATACTATGCATATGCCACCATCCAATGGATACAAGTATATTGTGCAGGCAAGAGATAGCCTCACAGGATGGGTTGAATGGTGTGCTCTCACTTGCTTGAAGAGATATTATGCCAGTGGGGAAGTCTTGAGGAGATTGTCACTAACAATGGGATGGCTTTCACAGCAGTGCTCAACTGGTTGAAGGCTCATTATTACATCTTGTACATCTGCATTTGCCTACAATTCTCAGTCCAGTGGCATAGTTGAAACCACACAAAGGATAACTCATGGTGCCATAGTCAAAGCCTGCTCTGGTGGCATTCAAAAGTGGTATGAACATGCTCCTCATATTTTCTGGATGCATTGCATCACTACTCACAGATCTACCAGTCTCACCCCAGGCTTACTATGCAGTCCATGGAATTGAACCCCCTGCTCCTCCCCCTCCCCCTCCCCAACATCACCATGGCAATGGTTCTATCTCCCTTCATTGACTCAAGCTTACTAATGCTGAACTTCTTGCCTTGTAGGCTCACACACTGGCTAAATGTGATGAAGACCTTGTTGATATTCACAAACAAGTCCTGGCAGCTCATTGCACTTCCATTTGTGACTCTGAGAGGAGAAATGCTAATCAAATTCATGATTATGACTTCAGACTCAGTGAACTCATACTCATACTCAAGGAGAAAAATGAACCAGACATTGGACACAAGTGCAAGCCTTGTTACTTTGGTCCTATAGTCATTGTCAA
Organism: Podaxis sp. C-F-92630; assembly: GCA_018524945.1. Lineage (NCBI taxonomy): Eukaryota > Fungi > Basidiomycota > Agaricomycetes > Agaricales > Agaricaceae > Podaxis > Podaxis sp. C-F-92630. The sequence continues at coordinate 1,468 of JAEUWS010000384.1, forward strand.
GTATTTAAGAAGCAGAGTGTACACTCTCTTAATGAAGTTAGCAGAGCTACATTGTGCCTCAAGTCCACCACCTTCCATCTTGTTCCTTACCACCCATGATCTCACAAGCATTTTGAAATTACCAAATTTGTTAATTAGGATGACTTGGTAGGAATGGCAGATGAAGGGGAAGGGGTTGGTGAAGAAGTAGCAAGGACATCACATTCAGAAGGAAAGAAGGAGATTTAGAGGCACAATGCTGTGCATAGCATGCATTAAAGGAGATCAGGTCTCTCATTGACATGTGTGACATTTCTTCCTAACAAGGTTGTCTTCTACTTCTTGCATTGGCCTTTGATGTCTAGCTAGATTTTGTATCTGGACTTGTGCATGTTACAGTCTCATCTATATTTAAGTCATACTTACTCAGCACACCATTTCATCTTGTGTCTCAACCCCTTACTACACTTCACCTTAGTCAACCACTTACCCAGCTCACTTGTTTCATCTATTCTTAGTACTCCCTTCACAGTATATAAACCCTAGATACTATGCCTGTATTCCTTATGCTTTACCAACTAGTTCTTTACCCTTTGCTTGTCCTCAAGTCTTTGCCTTAGTCACAACCTGAGTTAACACAAAGGTTGTAACAGTGCATTCACCATAAGATAGCATAGAACTAGTGTAGGTCCATTGCCCAGAAAAACAACTGCATTGCCCCATTCTGTCCTACTGCCATGAAGCTCAATATTGAAATCTTATCTCCTTTATGCCTATCACCCCCAAAACCCTTGTCCTTGATGGCTTCATCCCCTTCCAAACCCATAACCCTACTACACCAGAGCATCAGTGTTAGAATTGGGAATGATCTGGGACAGCACCCTCCCACTGTCCATAGCAAGTCTCACACCCACAACTACACAGTTTGTCAGACAGCACATTGAGACTTGACTGTGGAAAGAAGAATACATTGCCAATAGTTACCTCAGAATTTTGAGACATGGGGAGTAAAGTCCAGGGCACAACCTTGTGATATAGCTTCTGAGCATAGAATATTGCAACATGTCCTGGCTCATAACTAAACATTGGTTAAGCAAGCAAGGACAGGAAGATGCTCAGAACTCATGAAAATTTAGCATCAAGCTGGGGAATGATGAGCTCCCTACCTCCTTTAGGCTTTCAGAATCCAATGGGGAAGCAAGCAGACAGGCCTCTATCACAACTGTCAACATGGGTGTTCACCTGCAACTTATAGATGATGGCACATGCAAAGAAAGGTCCAGGATCCTCCATAAACCATGATCCAGCTTCAGAAGCAACCTGATACTGCTCATATAATTCAGGCCATACTGCCCTGAACATGTTCCCAATGCAAATAGCAGTGTGTCATGTAAGTGTGTAGAATGGGGGAAGGCTTCCAAGCACTGCCTCATGGCAATTATTTAAGATGCATAAGTAGTAATCTATGACAAGGAGAGGGCTTTAATAAGGTCACATGGCTGGCATGTAATACTTTTGCTTGCTACTGTACATTGGGAAATAGTTCCTCACATTACCTCATGATGTGATGGCTTCATATTTTAGTAACATCATTAAGGAATAGGTGTGTAGACTCAGTTTTGACAACTCCCTCCATATCTATTCTAACAGAAATGTCAAGGTCATTGTCCCAGTCTTCATTGATGATATCACTCTTGTCTCAAAGGACCAGTCTTGTTGGAATGTGTAATCAGTCACATTCAGGTGTGACACAGAGCCCAGGGAGACCTAATAACCCAATTGGATGAGTATCCAATGCATGTTTAGAAGGTTCCAGGTTCAAGCCCCAGTCTGGCTAATTTTGGTGCTGTGACAAGTCTGCCATGGATTCAGCAGTGAAAGGGCTCCCTAAGTACTTCAAACTGTGAGATCTCAGAGCTACTAGCTGGTTATTGGCTATAAAAGTGGATTATGACATCCAGAATCACACTATTTCACTTTTCCAGTCCCAGTACATCAAGGAATCACTTGAACATTCCAAAACAGATGATTGTAACATAGTCAAGACCCCTTGACCACCTGACCTCAAGCTCTCAGCTGACATTCCCACTTCCAAGGAGTAAGAAGAAACAAAATCTGTTCCTTATCTCTCTGCTGTGAGTTCCCTGCAGTACCTAGCCACTATGACACATCCAGACATCACCTATGCAGTCTCCTACTTTGAGAGGTTTAACCACAACCCATTTCTAAGGTACTGGGCAGTTGTGAAGCATTTACTTTGCTACCTGAAGGGATCCATGGATCACAAGCTAGTATACAAGGAAAATGACAATGTAGAGCTATTCCAGATGCTCTGATACTTCCCATGGGGCCTATAAGTCTATAGGACATGTTACAGGTGGATATGTGACTCTAGTGAGTGGTAGAGCTGTAGGATGGTTCTCTAAATGTCAGCCTTTTGTCACTCTCTCAAGTACTGAGGCTGAGTATGTGGCTACTGTTGAAGGAGGTAAGGAGATCATGTAGATGAAGAACATTCTGACTGAGTTTGACTATCTCCCTTCCCTTGCATCCACTCTCTTCATTGATAACAGGTCAGGGATTAACATGGCCAAGAATCCTGAGCATCATGAATGCATGAAGCACTTGGATTTGAGGTTCTACTGGCTCTAAGATACAATAGCTGATAGAATGATCACTCCTGTCTATGTTCCCACTAATGAGCAGTTGGCCAACATCCTGACCAAGGCTGTCTATCCCAAGACCATCACATTTGCTGTTCTCCTTCCTGGACTGCCTTCTTAGATTTCCTTTTCTCTCTCTTTTATGGACTGCTTAGATCAGGGGGATGTGTTAGATATGCTCCAATCAGTCTAAAGATGATTTCAGGACTTAGTGATTTCAGCCCAGATTAGTCAGGTAACATAGTCATGTGAATGTTGGGCATTCCTATCTTGACTTCATTCTTGTAAAGTTGGGGATGATGCTGTTGGTATGCATGAATGGCATACCTATTATCATATTGTTGTGTTCAAAGTTTGCTACATCTACATACATATGGGTATGTATGTTTCCAATGGCAGCATTTACTGTCACACCATACTTGATAGTGGATTGACTATCCACTGTCCCTAACTGCAAGGTGTAGGTGTCTAGTAGTTCATTGACCTTGATGCCTGCTACTTGTACAAAAGTGGAAGTTACACCAGTAATCATGCTACTAGAGTCCTACAGTGTCTAAGCATCAATGTCATTGACACTGGTGAGGGTGATGAGACATTGTCTCTCACTGAGAGAGACTTGGAGTTGAAGGATAAAATTCTTCTCTTTATGGAGGGTAATACAACATACCCTCACTTCATGGTCTGGTTTCTCACTGGATTCAACAGTGAGTGTGTTGATGATATTAGAGTCACCACAGCTTCTGTTGTCAAGATCTTTTGTGTTGCTAATCATGGCAGTGTAACTGTACACATCATTGATGTCAGATCTATAATCTGATTCAATGACTTCAACTTGTACTAGTTTGTTTCCATTTGACAAACTGGGCTCTGGTTCTTCTTGGACCTCAGTGCTATCATCTGAAGTTGAGTTTTCTTCAGCTTCTTGCTAAAGGACTTCCTCATCATTCATTGGAACAACTATGTGTGCAGCTTGTATATAGCTGCATTACTTCCCTTTCTCTGCACATTCATGTGCCCAGTGACCATGCTTTCCACACTCATAACAAGGCCCTTTCTCAGAGGCCTTGTTCCCTTGGTTCTGCCTTATAGGTGCTCTGTCTTGCACATGTGGTTTGAACTAAGTTTTGAGTTTGCTTTGTTGAGGTGGAGGCCTTGACAGTCACTTTGGTGGGAAGGTGTTGGAAGGTCATCACAGTCCCTGAGCATGGATGCAATCATGTCCTGCAGTGATACAACAAGGAACCCATGTGGTCCTCATCCTTTGTTCAGCTGCAACAGGTTTCCTTGCAAAATCTGCTGATGGTTCATGCAATTGAGAGGGCTTCAATACCCTTTCAAAGAAGATGCTACTCTGCATCCAATTCTCATAATCAGCTGCATGCACCATGAAATCTTCTGGCTAGTTCATCTCAGGGGACAATCCTCTGTTGAACATAAAGAAGTGTCTCATGGTCTGTGGTAGACCTTCCAGGAAGGTCTCAATCAGAGAATAGTCATCAGAGTGTATTGCCATATATCCCAAGATAGCATCATAGTAATACTGAGTCCTTTCCTTGGGATTATACTTAACTCCTTTGAGGCTTTTGCAAGCCTCATGCATTGAAGTCAGTCTGATAAATCTGTCATGGAGGTCATGATGATGCTCTTGAAAGTCCAATCATATTTGCTATGATCTATACTAAGTACATAACAAACAAGCATTTCTCTTGCCTCTCCAACAAAATAGTACTAGAGGGTCAGGATTCATAAATGATCTATAGTGGAGTTCTGTCCTCCTAACCCCTTCATGGTGAAGTCAGCACAGAGACTCATCATGAAGGTCAATAAGTTTCTGAATCAGTGACTTCTACCATATGGCTTTAAGCTCCTGTCTGTGGGGAGCTTGAATATTGAAGGTTTGTAACCTTCAGGATATTTGATCAGTTGTGTGAGGTATTGGTCAATCATTAAATAATCATACATAGGTTTGCTGTAGCTCTGGACAAATTGAATGATACCTGGAGTCACTGACTTGCCACATGCCTCTCTGACTAGAGAGTACTGACAGGTACCTCAATTTAATGTAGGCAGGCATGAGGTGTTGTGTACCTCTTGCCCATTGTCCTCCTTGTCTTCTTCTTTTTCTTTCTCTTACACAGGAGGGAGATTTTAGAGTGAGTGTAAGCTATGTAGCAGGGACAAGCTTTGTCCATAAAAAGGCAATTGTGAAAGGTTGTCATAGTGGGGATGTTATCCTAACCACCTTGTGAGAATCAGTGGTCTGAGGTATCTTAAGCAGGCCTCCAAGGAACACACAAGTGGCTAATCTTTGCTCCTCATGTTCCAACATCATGGCTTCAACAGTTATATGCCCATTGAATCTAACATATTAGTCATCTATCAAGGACAACCCATGATTATGAATGTCTTCATTCCACATTCATTGCAGAGTAACACAGTCACTCCATTCATCAGCAAGAAAGGTTTGTTTAGCAATAGGTAATGCAAATAGCATGCTCAATGCTTGGATCATACCAGCATTCAAGCAAATACTAGTAGCTAAGGGCTGTTCAGCTTTGACATTTAATGTTGAAGGCACTGGGGATTTTCCACTGGCCATGGACTCAGCCATTAGTGGTGTGATGATCTGATTTGTTGTTCCTGGACTCAGGGCCTCAATGTTCATTACAAGGTAGTTACTGCCTTGCATCATTGTTCTTGGCAGTGATACACCTATTAGTCCTTTTCTCTTAGGAAAGGGAACAGGAGGTAATTCATAAGTTCATGATGGCAGTCTGACCCTGGTAGTCAGCCTGCATTAGCAAAGAGGAGGATGGTCATTAGTTTGAGATGCCCCAACAGTTGAGGCATGATATTGTTGGTGGTTTGTGAAGTTATTATTTCCTGGAATGGTTTCACCATCCATGACAGTAGACTCTTCAATAGTAAAATGTGTGGCTCTAAGGTCATACTCTTGTGCATGTTGTCAATACACACTGAGGCATTTGTTGTGCACCTGGTCCATTTCCCTGGTTGTCTAGGTGTATGTAACTATGCCATGGCTCAGGCAGTGTTCAATAGCACAGTTGAGGAGGGAGATGTGAGATGGAAGGGAGGGTGTGGTGTTGTCAAGCAGTCTATCATCATTGTCTTGATTGTATTGACAATGGTGTTTGTGTATGGGATGTTGCTTAGCCCTCTTACTCACTTCATCAATCTTTGCATTGAAGGATCAAAGGTGATTCCATTGTTTATAGTGTTGAGGACATGTGCAAGATATGGTTGAGTGGATTGTATCTTGTAGACATTATGCATGGACATAAAGTTAGTTCATTTGACCTTTGTGGCTTGGGCCTTCTGGTAGACCACACAAAGCTTTGTTAAAGCTTTGATATATGTTGTGTGGAATTGTTTAGATCCAACATCTATCAGTGAGTGAGTTTCCTATACAATTCTACCATGATTATTTCAGTGTATATTAACATCTGATGTTGGCTTTAGTGTTTAACAACACCATAGTCTGTGAATATTGAATTGACTTGGTCTTCTAAGGAGACCACATCATTAAGGGTGGGGGACAAGAATTCCAGTGTTGATGGTTCAGAATGCGAACCATCAGAACAATGGTTTTACTTGATGGCATGGGGCATCTTGTGAGAGGATGATGTTGTTTGAATTCAGGGAAGAGAGGAAGCTCCTCTGGAGCTTCCTTGCCAGTGGTGGACAAGTCATGAGCTGACACATCTGCTGGTGGGATTGGGATTGGGATAGAGGATGTTGGTTCATCACATGGCAAGGGGATCAATAGAGGGTGAGGTACAGATGGTGTATGTGCATCTTGGATGCTCTCATCATGCATCATGTTAATTTCATGCTTGTGTGTCTCCAGACACATTGTAGTATCCAGGGGAATGGTTGTGTTGTGAGGCCATTGAGTGAACAGTGGCAAGAAAGTTTTGCTTTAGGCTTTAAGCACAAAGGTTGCATTTAAATGATTCACTTAGTACATGTCCAAGTGCAGGGTATTGTAAAAAAGTGTAAACTTGTGGGGGTTTACAAGAGCTATGACCTTAAGTTCACACCAACATACAATAAACCTGATGTATCAGGATGTATGAAGTGTATGTATTAAGTCAGCTGTCCTGATGACAGTTGATGACAAAGATTATAAGGACTGTATGTCTGATGGATTAAGTAATCCATCAAGACTGATGACAAACAAGAAAATAAAACAATTAATTATTTTAACAAGTGATTTCAAGATAGGAAGGAATATGAGGACCCATAACAGTAAGGGCCCAGCCCTTATAATAACATATATGGGGTACAGAAATCCTTGCTTTGCCAAGCAAAGGAATATTTCACCTACTGCAGGACCCTTGGGACTTATCCATAAAGCTCACATCCTTGCCCAGGTAGGAATTTTCACAGGTCATAGTACAAGTAAGTACTAAGTCCCTGAATACACAAAAGGTTATCCATGATATCCACTACTTAGAAACTATTATAACTGCAACAGATTCATTACTGATACATCATTTTGAAGAAAATGTATCAATAAATACCCTCTGGACTTCCCTAACAAAGCAGTATACATCCCCAGAATCAGACAGCTGGCTGAGGAGAACACTGATTGCAGGCAGATTTGGAGATATTGTAATAACTACCAAAAAGATGTCAGTTGATAAATATTCAAACCACCATTGTAGGTTACCTTTATAGGAAGGCTCTGCTACATCCAACACAAAGCTGGCCTCCCGTGCATAATCCTCAGGGTCAATATTTGTAAACCTGAACAATAGCTTGTCCTTTCCAACACCTTCAATAACACAAGCAAGCTGTTGTTCACAGGCCATGAGTTCTGGTGGAATCCGAGAGGCATGTGTACTAAGGGTAGCTCGTTCTTTATCCTTCTCTATGGTTCAAAGTTCAGAAACGTCGACAGAAGCGGGACGATAGTCTACCTCGTCGAAGATTAGCAGTGATAGCGCGGTACTGTTCAATCTCCCCTTGGACCGCAGCACACTTGTCCCTAAGTGAAGTCAATTGTCGCTGAAGCGCAGCCACAGCAAGCTCTGCGTCCTTCCGTTCTTCCTTCTCACGCTCAAGGTCTAAATGAAAAATAAGCCAGCGCGATAGTAGACCCCTTAACACGAACCTGCAACTAGATCTATCTCTTTGAGTTTGCATTGATTAATCTCCGCCTCCGCGTGCTGGCTCCTTTCCACAATTTTCTTTTTCTCTGAAGCTTGATACTTGCGCCGCTCAGAAATGGATGTAATGGCATTATTCTTGAAGTCGACAAGCGCCTTGAGAAAGTTTCGAGTGGAGTCTTCGTACACATTGACGCGTAAATCTATGTGCGGATGTTGGTCCTGAAGAAGACGAGAGAGATCGATGCGTGGGAGGCGAGTGGTAGTCATGAAGTTGGAACGATGTTGGACCCAAACGCGAGGCGCGTCTGTCTCACGCGTGTTGGAAGTCACGTGCTCAGTATACATCTTAAGTACTAACTTCATTACATACATATACATACCACCCGTCAAAATTCATTCGTCTGGCCATACACCTCCCAAACTTACCCTCTTCCCCAACGATCCTTAGGATCTCCAAGGGATGCCTAGTGACCTTGTTGATATTCGCATGGGGACAGCCAAGCCTTACGCTTACAACGAGATCACCATGGGCACAGCTAAACCTGCAAGCGACGTTCATATGGAAACCGCAAAGGCTGGTCTAACTCTCCGACAAGGCGCGATGAAGGCTTGGGAACGGGAACTCTTGGAGTCTTCCGAAGTCAAAAGGAAAGCCACTGTAGCTCAACTCTGTGAGTGGCTAATCTTCTCAGGCCACTCAACTTGTCGCACTGATGCCCTATCAGATTTCCTCGATTACTACTTCCAAACATTGGGTTACCTCGCCGCACGCAAAGAGAGACGGGCCAAATTTGACAAAGACACGGCTGCAAGAGGAGTTAAAGGGCAAGATTACGCACAAGAGTTCAAATCCTATTGCGGACGTGAACGGGTTTTGCTTCGCCGCCGCCGGGCGAAACTGAAAGTCGATCAGTTCCATATCATCGCTCAAGTCGGACAAGGAGGCTATGGCGAAGTTTACCTTGCTCGTAAGCAAGACTCTGGAGAAGTTTGTGCTCTGAAGAAGATGCGAAAGCGAACGCTTCACAAGATGGATGAGGTTAGTCCTAATCTTTAGCCTCCAATCTTTGTACAGCTCACACTAGCTGTAGATCCGCCATGTTCTAGTCGAGCGTGACATTCTCACCGCCACAAAGACCCCTTGGCTCGTGCGATTACTTTATGCTTTCCAAGATCCACAACATGTATACTTGGCCATGGAGTATGTCCCGGGAGGTGATTTCCGTACTCTCCTCAACAACTCCGGCATCCTCAAAGAGACGCACGCACGGTTCTACATAAGTGAAATGTTTGCTGCAGTCAATGAGCTCCATAAACTTGGATACATTCACCGTGACCTCAAGCCAGAGGTACGTACGTTGGCTTCGCGTGGCTGTTACAAATGTTAACATCTTTTAAGAACTTTTTAATTGATAGTACGGGCCATGTCAAGCTGACCGATTTTGGACTCGCAACTGGTGCATTAAACCCACAACGCATCGAATCTCTGAAAATCAAAGTAATGTAACAAGATCTATTCTCTCGTTAAGATGCATTCAGCTCTCCCTCAACAGCTCGACAAAGTGAAAGATAATCAGATTATACATCGGTCAACAATGGAACGCCGCTCAATCTATCGTTCCATCCGTAACGAAGACCCCCGCTACGCTGATTCTATTGTGGGATCGCCGGACTATATGGTAAGTCTAATGCCGGCCTTGACGCAATTGATACCGACATATGTTGGACAGGCCCCTGAAGTTCTGAGAGGAAAACCTTATACCTATTCTGTCGACTATTGGTCTCTCGGGTGTATCCTATTCGAGTTCATGGCTGGTTTCCCGCCTTTCAGCGGTGGGACTCCAGAAGAAACATGGACAAACCTCAAGAATTGGAGCAAGGTCTTAAGGAGGCCCCAGTACGATCGACCAGAAGATATGATTTTCAACCTGAGCGATGTCTCTTGGGATGCAATAACAAGGTATACAGTAACTACCTCTCCTAAGCTATTACTGACTTGATACTGCATAGATTGATTGCCCATGCAAGTCTTCGGTATTCCACCCTTTCCCAAGTAACCAGCCACCCATTCTTCAAGAATGTCAAATGGGACGACCTTCGCAGTGTTCGAGCGCCTTTTGTTCCTGCTCTAGACTCGGAAATCGATACCGGATACTATGACGACTTCACTTCCCCAGAGGACATGGCTAAATACGCTGAAGTAAAGGAGAAACAGAAAAATGTTGAGCTCGTTAAAGAAACAGAAGAGCCCATGGGCCGAGGCGTTTGGGTTGGTTTCACCTTTGGAAAGAACGGGCCTGGTCCCAAAGTCAGTGCCGCGAGCGCCTATTCAGACGATGACGATGGAACTTTAGCCACTATATTTTGAGTACATCAGCTTTTATGCCCTCTCCGACTTGTTGTACAAATATAATTCGGATTTTGACGTTTTTTACCGAAACCAACAGGACATGTCCATTTGCAACATCAAAATCCGTATTACGCGCCCTAGGGACACAACATTAAGGCAATAATAACGTAGGGAATGGGAAGCAAGGTCCTAACGAATGAAAGCGTGATGTCATCAAATGTGAAAAGAGTTCGACATGAGATCTCCAGCGTAAGGGGCGATCTGGTACCTAGTCATTCTGAGGAGAGGTGCCGTCCCGACGAAGAGTAACGAGCCAGCTCTTTCTACTGTACTAACTTAAGGTTCAGCCGAGGTGCTTAGGAGAATTGCTAGAGTATACTGTACCTTCGGTCTTTTCTCGATATAAGCTTCGCTACCCTCGACTTCGTATGACTTGCGTTTGAAATTAACATGAATCTTGAGAGGTAGTCTCGGCCGATCCTCCTGCAACCATCTGGTTAGACGAATGGCTAACGGCACAAGGATGCCATAGCGAACCGGAGTAGCAACTGCACTGCTCGATTTTGATGTGCTTGTGGAATGTGTAGCAAGGACATTCCGGTCGGAAACAGCCTCCGGAATAACGTCAGGTTGTGGCTCTTGGGCAACGGGATGGGCTTCAAAACCAGCGGCAGGATACATCAGCCTATCACAAACATCGTCCTGCACGGGTTGGGTAGTCCTTGCAAGGTACCGCATAAGCGCAGCGTTCACGAGAAGCAAGTCGCTGGTAGTAGGGCCAGTAGCCCAAGTAGTAGTCGCATATGTGTTGGACTCGGCGACCGGACTATACGTCTGGACGATTTCTGGGTAAGGTTTTGTGGAAACCTCATTGACAGGCAGCCTAGCAGCTCTATCGGTGTCGACCCTTAGCTTGAGCCTAATGGCGCGCTGTTTGGCATGATGGGTAGGTTTATGGGTAGCACGGCGACTACGAGCCTCGGCGAAGAAATAGGCGTCCGCAACTCTGAGGGTGTAAATGACCTGAGCAAAACGCGAATCGGATAGCATGTTGGATAATCGAGAGTGGGAGGGCGATCGAGGAAGGGTTGCTCGTTAAGTGATGGAAAGAAGGAATGGGCGAGAAATGCCAGACGATGACGAAGAACGAGAATACACGCACAGCGTGTGAGGGAGTAGAACAAAGCGAAGGGGAAAGGCAGTGAGCCGAGAACACAACAATAGGTGTGTATGAGGCCGTGATTGCAGAACGACCGAACTTTATAATCGCTAATACCTGGACCCACAACGCCATGCGGCTGCCGAGAAAACAATAAGCTAGGAGAACGCAGTAAGGGTCACTGGCGCTTGCCGGTAGATGGTAATTGTTTTCAAAAGAACAACCCATAATGGAACAAGGAAAACACCTATTAGTAAAACGGTTTTTGGTAGTCCGCGAACACAAGCCGCGGGAATATATATAAAAGGATAACGTTGTTCTTCCGTGTTCCTGCTACGTTTCCGTTGACCAAGAATCCAGGAAAGGTGACGCTAACAACCGGGAAGATTTGATGAGAGCGGCATAGAGACCAAGGTACAAGTGCAGAGATGGGAAACCCAGAAAGCGTTAGGTGCATAGTCTGCTCTAGTTTGTCACACTTTGTCTTGCCAAGTCCTTGTTTAACCCGTGGGACCTGCGTGGGACAGCATGAGACGGGTCATGCACGTGACTGGAACGAGATACTGATTTGGATTTTTGTGATTCTGATCTTGGCAGCATCTCCTTATTCTCAATGGCCTCCGCGCACAAAATAGGTCAGCACGACTTGTCATTGAGCAAGCAGTTTCTAGTAACACTTGAATCAGGGTCTCTCTTGTTTTGTCCAGAGTGCGGTACGCTGTTAGATCAACCCAAAGACAGCGAGGACAAGGTGTCATGCGAGCAATGCAATCACGAAGAGCCGGCAAGCTGTGGGTCCGGAATTACCTCTCATGAAAACTAGCCATCCTGAGGGCTCGAAACAGCATATGACAATATCGTTATCATCACACAGTCACACCCGGACGCGTTCCCTTCTGCACTGAGGCAGAAAAGAAAAACGCAGACGAAACTTCACGAGAAGGGAGATCAGGGAACATTGGTAAGCTAATGTTCATTGCGAAGAATGATGAGTGCTCATAGGAAATTAGGTTTCGGAGAAGTGTCCAGCTTGCGGCCACATGGAAGCATATTCGAAAGAGATGCAAGTGCGTGTATTAATTTCAATACACATGGAAGCAGTATTGAATAAGAGGCAGTTGCGAAGCGCGGACGAAGGATCGACAATCTTCTACACGGTGTGTGTTTGATGGCGTTGGGTATAGCTCGTGTTGACCATTAGCAAGTGTGCATCGTGTAAGCATGGATGGCGTGTCAACAATTAATGGGAAGGTCTGGACAGGTGGAACGTATTGTCTAGACATAGACGCCTACACTGCAAAATAGAGCGACGATGCCGAAGCCGCCGAGGAGACTAGCAGTGGATGCTACGGCGAGTTCTCGGAAAGGAAGGGACTGTTTCGGGAGTCTAGAAAGAATGGTGAGGGAGTGTTGGAGAGGAGAAGGATAGAACATACGTTGTAAAATAAAATGCTAAACCAAAGGTAGAGACCAGAAGCACGAGGGCGAGATATGGGAGAGCGGTGGTTGGAACGAGTGGTGCAAACGGGGGAAGGGCATCAAAGGCGACCTGGAACCATGAGCACAGAGTAATGGGTTGAAGGATTGAGAATTACCTTTGCCTGGAGATAGTCCGCCATCGTGGAACAGAAATGACGAAGGGCCACGCTTGGCCACGCCAGCGGAGCGTTCCACAAGACGTCACGCTCCAACTGAGACAAACACGTGCAAGCACCAAATATCAACCCTCCTAGCAACTTGTCTTCCTCATCCCAACTACCATGTCCGCCGCTCAGAAGATTCAGCAACACCCCGTCTTTATCCAGGTCCAGAACAAGGCCCAGTACCACGTAAATCAACTCGACAAGGAGGTTTGTCCTTTCCCGCCTACATTATCCTCTGTCCTCAACTCATGTTTCGCAGCTCTCCAAGTATCCTGTCCTCCTCAACCTTGAGAAACGCACCCAAATTCCTAAAACCTATGCCGTCCTTGGTGCCCTCTTCGTTATTGCCGTTCTTCACACCGTCAATCCTCTTGCCGCTCCCGTCTCAAATCTCGTTGGCTGGGGCCTCCCTGCCTATCTCTCGTTCAAGGCCCTCGAATCTCCTTCTCCTAATGACGATGTCCAGTGGCTGACATACTGGGTCGTCTTCGGTTTCTTCAATTTCCTCGAGAGTTTCGCTATTCGCCTCGTTCTCTATTATGTCCCCTGGTACTATGCCTTCAAGACCGTTTTCATCGTCTGGTTGCAGTTGCCTGCCTTCCGCGTGAGTAAACCTTGTTGGATGTGTGCTGTGTACCTCCCCTGATCTTTCGCTCGCGTTCACCACGTTTTCAGGGCGCTCAAACCACATACTTCACCGTTCTCAAGCCAATTCTCTCGAATATCAGCAGCCAATCTCGCGTTGTCGCTCCGACCACCATCAATCCGGACGCTCACCAAGAGTGAAATCCTTCCCTCTGGTGCCGCCCTGACTACGTTCACCTTTCTCTTTTCAGAACAGAGTCCCTTCTGTTCTCTCCAGGTCCTTTTCCCTACACCATCTATAGACTTTTGACCATTTGTAATAGTTGTTCCGTGGCTTCTAGTATTTACCATATGCTAGTTCCGTTGTGAGATACTCCCTCGTGTGAATCGCCACCACCCAAATTTGTCCAACGTTATCTCGAACCGGATTAAGCCGACACCGGGACCATGGAAACGCCACTGACCCAACACCGACCCCTCTGAATCGAACGTTCTCCATGTATTCATCCACCTCCAGTGACGCGAGGAGCACCTTGAAACACGTTTGGAATGTTGGCCCCCAAGTCAAATGTCGTTTCCCATAATTCCCCCTTAACAGACACTTCTCAAAGGCATGATGCATGGTAGCGAGCAATAGGAACGGCAAAATCCCTCACCACCATCCTAGTCTCGACGCATCTCCGGTTAAGTCCTTATGGTGAGACAGACAGCCGGTGGTCTGCAGCGTCACTAGGTCAAGACGTCCACGCGGTCTAACCAGTCTTTTTCCCAGGATGTTTAATACAGATGACATCTGGCGGTTCATGGAGTATGCATGCTATGCGGACAGTTCAGCGGTCAGTCCCCTCCGTTGTTTGAAGACACACATCTCATACAATTTTTGGATTCACGGCCTCGCGTATCTACCGTTCAGTGGACCCGGTCCTTCGCTCCACCAAGCCGGAACACGAGAGAGCACACTAGGTGACCAGCGTCTGGTTTCCTATTTCGCTCTAGCCCCGCACAACCGGGGATGGAAAACTCGGCAAGAAGTATCTTCCCGTGAACACCACATCTAAGAATAGTGGGTCACCCTCTTTATAATAAGCGTTCCGGTACAAATGAGGGCAGTGCTAAAGTCTTGAGACCTTTCTGGCGCTCTCTCTCAGAACCCACAACTATGGCCGAATTGGAGAAGGGATCTCCTGCTGCCCGCAGCGACGAAGGTTCTATCCAAGTCTATGAGAGGCCAAAAGGCCTCAAAGGCTTCTACTACAACCCAATGACTCAGGTCGTCATGCTTGGGTTGGTCTGCTTTATGTGTCCAGGCAAGTAATTGCATTTTCCCCGGGCTCAGTGATGTTAAACCGAAGGCAGGCCTTTTCAATGCTCTGAACGGACTTGGTGGCGGGGGACAGCTTGACACCACGACAAGCGCAAATGCGAACTCTGCTCTCTACGCTACATTTGCTGCCGGCGCTTTCTTTTCCGGGTAAGTCGGCAAGGACTTACCTGAATCCCCACTGGCGAACTACTATCTAACGCTTTCCGCCAAGATCTATCACTAACAAACTAGGTCCTCGTTTGACTCTTCTTATCGGTAGCGCTGGATATCCCCTGTATATTGGTTCTTACCTGTGAGTCCAAGGCGCTCGATGTCCACCCGCACAGCTGAACAGGACTATATTTGCCCAGCGCCATCAATATCCACCCCCATGCAGGCGCCTTCGTAATCACTGCAGGAGCTATTCTTGGTCTCTGCGCCGGCATGTTATGGACTGCACAAGGCTCATTGATGTTATCGTATCCTACGGAGAGCCAAAAGGGTCTGTTCATCGGCACGTTCTGGGGCATCTTCAATCTCGGAGCGGTTGTTGGTGCGTCCGTTTCCCTGGGTCAAAACTTCCATTCCACGGTATGTGCAGTTTCCCCTTGGAAGAACCATCCCACTGACTATCGTCCCGTCTCTCAGGGTAATTCAGGTACGTCGCGGCTATCTTTCCTGTAGGGTCCGAACTAATCGTGTGGTTGATGCATAGTTGGCAATGGAACCTATGTGAGCTGTTAATATCTTCGTGTCAGAGGATCATACTCACAATGTGCGGCCTGTAGATTGGTTTTCTCATCCTGACCTTGATCGGGGTCACCATCCCCATCTTCATGGCTGAACCTTCAAAAATGATTCGTTTCGATGGGACACGAGTTACAACTCCTCGCCATCCATCTTGGAGGTCAGAAATTCTTGGACTCTGGGTAACTCTCAGAACGGATCCCTATGTCCTCTTGCTGTTCCCCATGTTCCTCGCCTCAAATTGGTTCTATACTTGGCGTAGGTCTATCTCAATTTCTGATCAGGATTGACACTCATCTATCTTGCAGAATTCAACGAGTACAACGGCGCCCTATTCAACATCCGTGCGCGGTCGCTTAATAACCTAGTATACTGGTTGGCTCAGATCATTGGTTCGCTCTCGATCGGTTTCATCCTCGACCAGAAGAAGCTCACCCGTCGCTTCCGGGCTTTCACTGGATGGACAATCCTCTTGATAATGGTGTTTGTTGTTCATATCTGGGCGTACTTCTATCAAAAGTAAGTCCTCCTACATTCTCGTGATGTGTTCATGCTCACAATTCGAAACAAGAAATTACACCAGGGACACCGTCCTTAGTGCTCCCAAGATGGATATCTTCGATCACGGCTACGCGGGACGGATCATGTTATACATTTTCTGCGGCTTCCTTGACGCCATGTGGCAGACAGCAGTTTATTGGCTCATGGGAGCTATGTCCAACGACCCAGCGACACTGGCGTACTTCACGGGATTCTGTATGTCCCCGCGCAGACAATTCGCTGATGTGTCGCCTCTGACTATTTATACATCCAGACAAATCAATTCAATCAGCTGGTGCAGCTGGTGCCTGGAGCGCAGATGGCAACCTGAGACCGTATGGCTTCTTCTAGACTCCAAGTATAGTTGACTGAGACACCGATATTCAGGTATATGAATATGTTCATCTCGACCTGGGTTCTCCTCGTTGCTGGTTTGGTCTTTGCACTTCCGCTTATCCAGATGCGTGTCAAAAACCACACAGACCCCGCGGAGGGCACTTTGTATGTTCAACATTTCCATGATTCTCTTTGATTAGTGCAATGTTTGACTCACTGTTTAGGGCCCGAGCAAATACTGATGAGGAGCACAAGTCCTAGGCTCAACCTTTTAAGTCTACTGTTTCTGTACAGCTGTGTTATCATTATGTTATGTAGTGTAGTGTATCAGATTACGTAAAGTATGTACCTGAAGTGTACCGAGGTGGTCATTCCGGATTCCGGTCCCAGGTCAAGTTCCGCCATCATGCATGCATCAAGCTCAAACTCAAGGTCGTGTGGCCGAGTGTGGTCGTTATCACGTATTCTGGACGGGACAAGAAGGGGTGTGTCCAAAAATACTGCCTTCCAAATTCAAGCACATACCCAGCATCGAGGCGTTGTCAGCTTTACAACTCATGACCCCATGGTGTACAAGATAGGGGATAACGAGGTCAACACAATAGAATCATTTCGGGGTTACCTAAATTTGGTGAAGAATGAATTCAATTACCGCTTACGCTCCACCGACACCCCACATGGGCGGAAGCGCTATTTACCACGATGCATGGGATTCCCCGGGATTCCGCTCATTTTGCGAAGCATATCCATGCGACAACTAGGTTGGTCAGTCTGTAGGATTTCACTGGTCCGTATGGTACTGATACCAGGGCCGTAACACCCGTAGATGGGCGTGAAACCTCATAAACTTAAAGGGTCCTCGTTGGGACAACGCTCGAGTGGCTAGTTTGAGCCCATACCCCGACCTTGCTGTCCCCTGTTCCCTCAGTCAAACTTGTCGATCGTCCTGCTTCAACCGACATGACTAACCACGAGAAAGGCGATGCCACTGATACCAACGAAAGCCAGTCTCAGCTGTATGAACGCCCGACTGGTCTCAAGGGACTGTATTATCACCCAGCCACTCAGGTTCGTCGCAATTTTTCGTTGCTGGTAGCAAGTGGTATTCAGGATGTATGCGACAGGTGACAATGCTGGGTTTCGTTTGCTTCATGTGTCCAGGCATGGATAGCCCCGAACTTGACCTCCTACATTCTCTACTAAAACCTCTGCTTCAGGTCTCTTCAACGCTCTCAATGGCTTGGGAGCAGGTGGTCAGGTTGACTCAGAGACAAACTCTAATGCAAATGCGGCACTCTATGCGACATTCGCATTCGCTGCGTTCTTTGCAGGGTGTGTGGACTATCCCATGATACTGGGACGGAACGTCTGAGCCTTCCACCCCCGCTTTTAGATCCGTCAACAATGTCCTTGGCTCCCGCTTGACACTGCTCCTTGGAAGTACTGGATATGCGTTGTACATCGGTTCTTACTTGTGAGCATGGCTTCACCTTCTCCTGCTACCGCGTCTTCACAAAACTTTTCTAGAGCCATGAACATCCATCCTAATGCTGGTGGTTTCGTGATTGCAGCTGGTGCAATCCTCGGAATTTGCGCGGGTTTGCTTTGGACTGCTCAAGGTTCTCTCATGCTAGCATATCCAACCGAAAGCCAGAAGGGCCGTTTCATTAGCATCTTCTGGTCAATTTTCAACCTGGGCGGAGTTGTTGGAGCAGCGGTATCTTTCGGTGCGAACTTCCACTCCACGGTACGTCGTATTTGAATAGAATGATCCTCACTGCTCACTTTCGCTCGGTCCACAGGCTAATCAAGGTGAGCGTCGAAGAACGGGACCTTACGAATCATATACTAAAGTACACCTCAATCCGACAGTCGGAAATGGAACCTACGTTAGTTACTGACTCCGACCACTGCTAACCGAATGACTAACATAGTAAAGATTGGCTTTCTGGTTCTCACACTGATTGGAGTGTCGATTCCCCTCCTCATGGCGGACCCAAAGAAGATGGTCAGGACAGATGGGACGAAGGTTACACCTCCCCGCCAACCGTCCTGGAAAACGGAGTTCATCGGCGTTCTGGTTACCATCAAGACAGACCCTCTCATCCTTATGCTCTTCCCCATGTTCTTTGCTTCGAATTGGTTTTATACCTGGCGTATGCTTACAATCTCTTGAACATGTGTTCGTGAGCTTATTATATCTCATTTCAGAATTTAGCGATTACAACGGGGCTCTTTTCAATATCAGAGCGCGTTCCCTGAATAACTTTATTTACTGGATCTCACAGATCGTCGGGTCGTTATTCATTGGACTTATTCTCGATAGCAAAGGTATTCGTCGGAGGATACGCGCATTTACAGGCTGGACAGTCCTCTTTGCCATGGTTTGGGCCGTCCACATCTGGGCGTACTTCTATCAAAGGTTGTCGCAATCCCAATGCAATTCAATTCAAACGATCACACGACTGACATCCTAATACAGGCAATATACTCGAGAGTCCATTCCACCTGAGGCGAACAAGATGGATATCTATGATCCGCCGTATGTTGGAAGGATTTTCCTCTATGCCTTGTGTGGTATTCTGGATGCCACATGGCAAGTTACAACGTATTGGATCATGGGCGCAATGTCGAACGACCCTGGTAAACTCGCTTACTTCACTGGCCTTTGTACGTCTTCTCCCGCATGATACTAAACTATGCTAACCTGTTTCAGATAAATCCATCCAGTCTGCAGGAGCTGCAGGAGTCTGGCGCGCGGACGGTGTGAAGATCCCGTTCGTCATCTTTGTTCACGTTCACAACGCTGAACCTATAGCTAAATGTTCTTACGGTCTAGGTTCATGAATATCTTTTTGTCCACCTGGATTTTGCTAGTTGCAGGTCTCGTCCTCGCATTGCCAATGATCCACTGGCGTGTCACAGACCAGACGGACCCTGTAACCGATGATGTGCAGTGCGTCTCTTATTCTGATTCAAACAAAACTGTACTAAGGCGAAGGAAATTCAGCACATCACCAGAGCCGGAGAAGGTGTGACGGGCGTGCGGTTATGATTGTCTTGCTGTTATGTCCCGCCTATGACATGATGTTCACGTATTGATATCTGTTTTTCTCTTGATATGACTTGCAATGAAACTTATCCCCCTCCAAATTATCACGGGACCCAAGTGATACCCATTAGACGCGTTCAAAATTTGGTAAGCAGAAATGATCTGTTAGTGATCTACGTGATGAGATATCTATACCTTCGCCTTCAGTATGTCCGACCCCACAACCCAATCTAACTATGACCAGGTCACCACAGAACACGTTGAATTTGATTGGAAACTTGATTTCGGCGCTCATATTATTCAAGGATCTGCCAGCCATCGCCTAGTTATCAAGGCGGACAACATCAATGAAGTCATGTCTGTTCCTTCTAGTTCTTAACTCACGCTCTGCCGTCCTGATGACATGCCCTAGACTTGATACGAACGACTTGACGATAAAGAATGTTTTTGTAGAGGGAAAATCAGTACCTGTATGTTTTCTAGCATTAGCATGTCATGATATCTTGACCTTAGGTCGTATTCTCGCATTCTTCAGTTTGACCTCAAACCAAAGCACGAGGTCATGGGATCGGCGCTTCATATCCCACTGCCTTCAGGTTTGACCAAAGGCGCAAAGGCTCAAGCTGAAGTCGAATACGAAACATCCCCCGATAGCACGGCTCTTCAATGGCTTGACAAAGAGTGCGTATCGTCTTGAATTAGACACGAGAGCACGTCTTGACACTATTTCAGACAAACACAGGGAAAACGATTTCCGTATCTATTCAGTCAGTGCCAGCCGATCTATGCAAGGGCCCTTGCTCCTTTGCAAGGTAGGAATATCGTGCCCCGTTTTTAATCAAGATCCACTTTAACGCGAATACGAACATCAGATACTCCATCCGCAAAGATTGTGTGACTTTTCTATAAATATCACAGGTTCCTTACTTACGAAATCGACAGACGTACTCTGCCAGAGTCAAGAGTGTGCTTCCGGCGCTCCTTTCTGCTGTCCGGGTCTCACCCCCGGCAGATGGACCCCCTCATGATGGCAAGATCATTGGCCAAGACGAGGTTACCTATTCTTATAACCAGGTATGAGTGCCTTGTTCTTCTAGTGACTGCCATGGTAGACTCATGAAGAATTAGCCTGTGCCCATCCCATCCTACCTGATCGCCATTGCTGCAGGTAACATTCACTTCCGTCCTTTCCCTCGGCTCGAAGGAAAGACATGGACCAGTGGTATCTGGACTGAGCCCGAGCTCATGGACGCGGCATATTGGGAATTCAGCGAGGATACGACCAGATTTTTAGACAAGGAGGAGAGCATTGTGACGCCATATCGTTTTGGTGTTTATGATCTATTAGTTCTACCTCCGTCGTTCCCCTATGGTGGTATGGTCAGTAAGCCCACTTCCGGACACTCATGGCGTCGGCATTAATCTTGACCAACAGGAAAATGCCTGCTTGACGTTCCTTACTCCGAGTTAGCACATTATCCATACTCGAAGCATTACTTTGCAACTCACCCTTGTATTTAGCCCTCCTGACTGGCGACCGTACTCTGGTTGATGTTGTTGTCCACGAGCTCACACACTCCTGGTTTGGGAATGGCGTTACGTGCGTGCACCGAACCCGCATAGAGAACAGCAACTTAACCATTCTGAACAGACACGCAGAAGCATCTCACTTCTGGCTCAACGAAGGATGGACCACGTACATCGAACGTGTCCTTCAACAGTTCCTCCACTCGCCAGCTCACCGCTCTTTTTCTTACCTCATCGGTAACCAAGCTCTGAAGGAAGCATTGGAACAATACCAGGATCACCCAAAATATCAAAGGCTTGTTATCGAGTTTGAAAAAGGAGAGGATCCCGATGATGCGTACAGCAGTATTCCTTACGAGAAGGGTGCCAATTTCCTCCTCCACATTGGTAACTTCTCTCATCCCGTCTCTTTCGTGTTCCGATCCTGACCGCCTGGCCTTCAGAAAGAACTCTGGGAGGCTTGGATGTCTTCTTGCCCTACGTCAAGGACTATGTATCCACATTCATTGGCAAAAGCATCCACACCGAAGACTGGAAGAAGCACCTCTACGGCTACTTCGCCAATCAACCTGACAAGATCAAAGCTCTGGATAGCATTGACTGGAATGTGTGTCCGTTCAGCTCGATCTGTCGGTTGCCTTTTAACGAATTTGGTGCTTCGCCCAGGCCTGGCTTTATGGCGAAGGTCTTGAACTACCCGTCAAACTCGATTTCGACACCACCTTAGCCTCTCAAGCCTACGCACTCGCAGAACGTTGGGATGCTGCTCGGCCAACGATTGATATTTCTAAACTCGACTTC
Organism: Podaxis sp. C-F-92630; assembly: GCA_018524945.1. Classification (NCBI taxonomy): domain Eukaryota; kingdom Fungi; phylum Basidiomycota; class Agaricomycetes; order Agaricales; family Agaricaceae; genus Podaxis; species Podaxis sp. C-F-92630. Next base: position 23,288 of record JAEUWS010000384.1, read on the forward strand.
AAGGAAACTGATCTTGGGGGCTTCGACGGGAATCAGATAAGTCAGTCGTTTAGCTTCACTCCTAGCCGAAGCGGATTCACACTCGCGATTTAGTCGTCTTCCTGGAGAAACTCCAATCCTATCCACCTCTGCCTTCAGATCTGGTCTCTCACCTTGCATCCTTATACGGACTATCTCGAACGCCTAATGCTGAGGTTCGACTCCGTTTCTATGGAGTTGCCTTGGCAGATGCTGCCTCTCCTGCTGCGAAGACTTATGCAGTTGAAGCGGCAGACTGGGTGGTCGGAGATGACGGAAGCGGCGTGGTCAAGGGCCGCATGAAATTCTGTAGGCCAGTTTTCCGATTGATCTCCAAGGTCAACAGAGACCTCGCAATCGAGAAGTTCCTCAAAGCAAAGGACTCCTTCCACCCGATTGCCAGAAGATTGATTGAGAAGGTACGGGAGTCCAGTCACCAAATTAAAAATCTAGTCGATTTATCACATACTCTTTAGGACCTCAAACTGGTGTAAGGAAGTACAAGGACCGGATATCAATATGAAAATATGCTATCTCATATATCGTGTGGATGTAAAACTGTAAATCAATTCATCAGGTTCATTTGAATGAACCCCAAATATCACCAAAAACATCATCCTTCTTCTGAGAGGTGGTAGAAGAGAGACCGGTTCCAGAAGTAGACGTCGATGGTGTGCTTCCCCAGATGTCGCTAGTGTTGAAGAGGCTGGCCTGTTGAGGAGATAGACTGGTGGTAGTAGTCGCGGGTGTGCTCCAGACGTTTGGTTGTGCAGGGGGAGCTGTTGCGGCTGGCGCCCAACCAGAGCTAGCGCCCCATGCACCAATCCCTGCGCTTCCGATCATGCTGGTTGGTTGTACCGGCTGCTGGGGCTGTGATGAGGAGACATTCCAGAGGCCAGAGTTAAACTGGTTCATTGGGTTGGAAGGAGGATTAGCGGGAGCGGCTGAGAATAGCGAAAGGATGTCTTGCTTGACGTCTTTCTTGGGGTTTTGAGGGGTAACGTTGGAAGTGGTGACTGGGGGAGGGGCGTGAAAGTCAAGGGAGAAGAGGTCATCTTGAGGAGCGGTGGGTTGGGCAGGTTGGACAGGTTGAGCAGTAGCTTGGGTAGGGATCTGAGTAGCAGAGGGTTTTGTGAAATTGGCAGAGAGTAGTTGGTGTGCCTGGGGTTGTTGTGTTGTGAATGCCGAGTTACGCGAAGAGATGCTACTACTGGAAGCATGACTTTGTCTTGCCGATGCTACTACTGTGGGAGGTTGTTCTTGAGGCGGAGGAGGCGGTGGCTCCGCAATTGAGTCGCTCTCCAGTACACTGGGATCGGGTGGTGGAGGTCCATCCATCGCCCATCGCCGAGATTCATATTTCGAGCGAATGAACGATTCTATTTTGCTGTTGACATAGGTTGGATGAGAAAGGGAGTATTAACGCCGTTTAGAATCACTAACTGTTCTGGCGGAACGTGTCCTGGCTTTAAGTGGGCTTCCCAGTAGAGATTAGCCCGCTTATTGCCCCATTTTTGTATAGACTTCTCGAACTCAGTACTAATACGGGTAACGAGTGCGTGCGTACTCACCTCCATCTGTTCAGGAGTCCACATATCCAGATCCACAGATTTGACCTTGCTGATATGCGTTCCCATACCACGATGGACACCGGAGCATCGGATGCACAGAAAGACACCACTGAACCATTACTGTCAGATAACCTCCGCCATAGTAACTGGATGCAAACCTACATATTCCAGGAAGCCCATCGAGGATCTGTTGATATCAGGGTTCAGAACTCCATGGAAGGGTCAACAACTCGTTGGGTTCTCACCGTTCCGTTTGCAATCAGCACAGACTTTGTTTTCTGGGCGTTTCACGAGTTCCCTAAGAGTTCTTGTGTTGCGTTCTGCTGTAGCCTTGTCCGGCCTAGACATGGTGGTGAGTTGAGGTGAGGAGAGCGAACAACTTTTAGACGTAACCCAAAATCTGTCATGTCACTGATTGCTGTGCCTCACGTGATTAATTAATATCAGACGTGCATTGCGCAAGGATACATCTCATGATTGCAAACAGTCCAGAACTAAGCTACAAGGTGCCTATCCAAACAAAGTCCCCAAAGTAAAAAGTAAAGTATAACAAGGCCCGAGCTCTCAGGCTTTGCCCGACTTAACATGATACTTGGTAAGCGAAATCATCACTGGTGCCGTCCAGAATGCATGGGCCACCCAAACCACTATCAGAAAGTCAGCTGCTGGTCCACGAGATTTCGTAGAGTGCACACATACTCGTAAAGGCATTGCCTGCATCAGCAATGAGCTTGGGGCCTTGAGCTCCCTGTGCCTGGATGCTCGAATTGAAGTCTTGAATGGCCTTGCCAAACCATATACGAAGGATGAGGAAGGCGGTCAATCCTGAGATGTAACATACGGCGTTCGACTCCTCGAAGTACAAGAACAAGGACGGTAGACTACCCACCGATCATAAATCCCATAAAACCGATTCCTGCAGAAACGCTCTGAAGCAGAGGAGCTTCGAACGCAGAGCCAGCCTTTCCCATTTTATGGCGGAAGGAGATGAGGGTAAAGGTGATAAGGAAAGCAACATCCAGTCCAAGTGCAATTGAAATAAACACGGGTGTCGATGCCGAAGGAGCATACAGCAACGACGCCGGGGCATTCTTAGGAAGCGGCGAAAGATCTGCAAGACAATGTACGCATTCAACACAAGAACTTGATCAAATTCGGGAGAGTGCTCACCAAATTGAGGGGATACACTGGGAAGTGTACAGTTAAGTGGCGCGTCATTGTTGCTACGAGCGCAAGAGCCTGCGATATATCCAGGTTCATTCCAAGTACATACTGAAATCAAGCTAACAAACACGCACCAAGTGAGCCCAAAAATACACTGGGGCCATCAACGCTCTGGCCCGGTCCGGGTTGAACCAAAACAGTTGAAGGTGAGACAGTTAAAAGCGCAACCCGATCATGAAGGAGGAGGGTCGGAGCCAAGAACGCAAAGAGCGAAAGAATCGTCGCGGTCAGAGCCAGAAGAGGGGCAAGGTAAAGGGCGATGGCTTTAGAGATTCCAGCAATCATTTTTCAAGGAGTGATACCAGCGAGCAGCGGGATGAGTCTAGGGAATGGATAGTGTTCGTAAATCGTGAACTTTGAAAGAAGAGAAATGACCTGAGAAGCGCGACTAGCGGCTTCGGGTGAAAAGGAAAAAGGAAAGAAAGAAAGAAAGAAAGATAGGCGCAGTCGAGCGATAGGTGTATGGTTCATTGGCTTCGATGCTTTATAGGACCCAAAGACACTATCTCATTGTGGAATGGACGGTTTGAGAGAACAAAGGCATCTGTTCATTACACGACGGGGTGTATATTACATAAGCACGCCTTTGTTCTTGAGCTCCTTGCCGACAATTAGCTCGGGCGCATGCACCACCAGCGCTCCCGCCGGATTTCAACAAATTTTTACCCTGGAATGCAGAGAAGTCAATTCATCACGTCGGTCGCTAGGCAGCCTTCAGGTATGTCTACCCTTGTTCGCTTATCAGAAATTATTCTTATGTACCATTAAGGAACCACTCTGTACACATGGTAACGACGGAATTAGCTTATCCTCCATAACCACATATACACACCACCTCGAGGAAGAAAGAAATCAGAGAAACCAAGTATTAAAAGGGAAGAGGGAGGGGACGACTAAAACTGCAAATAACAGATTGAAATGCTGATTGGGAAGTATTGGGAATATGGAAACATTGGGGGGTTGCTTTTTTTTTACTAGTCAGCCGGAAGAAATGTGAAAAGACAGAAGAATATCAAACGAACGTAAGTAGAGAACATAATTGCAGTATGCTTCATTGTCCGTCCAGTTCTTGGGAAAGGGTGTGATGAGAGAAGGATTACAGTCTGCAGCACGCAAGATGCGAGCCAATCGACAACACGCACGCAGCGACGAGATATCGCCACCAATGCTGATGCCGTGTGTCCAGTACATGGTTGACAACAGGGGTATCTTGTAGTGCTAAAATAGGTCGCGAAAGTGGTTCTGGAGAGGATCAAAGATAGGGGAATAAGTGGGGAGGGATATCTTGCAGGAATAGGTGTTAGATCAGGGGATTGGCAACAATGCTTGGGATATATAAAGAATTGATGCGGGACGTTATAATAGCAAATCCAAAAGACGTCGTCAAAGTTTAATTAGACGAAAAATTGGGTGCTGCGAGATAACTCAGCTCCATATGTGAAAAAGACAAATAGAAAGACTTACTGAATCCGACTAGCAGCATGCACCTCCATTTCTTCCATTTTGTACGAGTTCAATTCCTCCTTGATCCTCTGTGCCAAAGCTGGTGTAAGTCGGCTCCACGTAGCAGGCTCGCTCCTGCGGTCATAAACGGTCGAAGAAAACGTGTCGTAAACGGACAAGCTCGTGGCAAATGCCAACTTTTTGGTCGGAGCAGTCGCTGATCTGTGCGTCAACGTTGGAGCAGAAGAAGGAACCGTCGACAATGCAGGCGCAGAAGAATTGAGCGAAGGGTGCTGGAATATTGAACTCGGCCTCTCGGGAGCGTGAGAGGAATGAGAAGGGGTATCGGGGAGCTCTTTCGTGTTTGTATTAAAGGTGGAACTAATCGGAGAAGAAGAGTCAAACTTGAGAGGAGGGATCGAGGGCGCCGCCGTGTTGCTGTGACCTGATGAATGGGAATTGTGCCGATGGAGACCGTCAATGTGATCAGGATCCGGCGAGGGAATACGAGCCAAAGGACCGAGCTCGGCTTGACCAGGATGCGAGTTGTACGAATTAGAACGGGCTCGGGTGACTATAGGTTGATCACTGAGATACTGCGACTGGTCGTAGGAGCCAGCATCTATATAATTCAGTACGGTCAGTTAGGGGTCCGCATGGAAAGTATAACTAAAACAAGATGAACGCACTTTTAAGGATCCCCTTCATAGGCCGTTTCGTCCGCTCGATGCTACGTCGGACGTCCACTGCCCACGGTTCAACCTCCTCCTGTTCCTCATCGTTAATCGTCGCCTTCCCTATCCCAACGCGAATCGTGACATCTTCATCCGTCTCCGGAACGTCCCAATCGTCATCATCATCCCAACCATCCATATTGTACGAGTTGGCTTGCTGAGGGTCGTAATGCCCGTCATCACTCTCGTCATCGTCTTCTTCTACAATCACCCGAGTACCATCTTCGTTCACCCTGACATCTCCAGACCGTTTGACTGGTGACGCAGAACCAGCCCGCGTGGTCGTGTTTTTATCCCATGTAGGGACACCAGCATTAGGTCCATCGCCATTGGCCTTGCCGGCAGCGGCAGAAGTAGTAGCCGCTGCAGCTTGTGCCTCCTGTTGAGCCTTGGCCCTGGCTGCAGCCTCAGCCTTAGTCTTAAGGGTATGCTGCCGGGCCAACTCGGCCGCTGGGCTAAGCCCATTTGCATCCGCTCCAACACCCCGATCACTGCTACTCCTATCTAACTCGGCATGGACATGCGACACCTCTGCCTGAAGAGCCGCTGCCTTGGCTCCCTTTTTGTCCTTCTTCTTCCCCTTGTCGCTGGTATCCTTGTTCTTATCCTTGAAGATGGACGTAATGCCGGCAAGCGAATTCCTTCGGACGACCAGCTTGCTCATGGAACCGAGCTTCCGAATCATCACGCTGGCACTACTAACCGTCGAAGACAAGGAGATGTTGTCGGTACTGGCATTGAGTCTCGAGTTGAACAAAGAGGCCGCTCGTCCCTTCTTCTTTGTCTGCACAGTGACAGTAGATTCCCCATCATCAAGGCCGCTGTCAGGACTGCGGACACCACCTGCCGTTTCTGGACGAGACACCGATGAATTGATCGTCAAGGATTCCTTGCCTTTGGCTTTGGCAGAGTTGTAGTTGGAGGCCTTGATGGACTCATCATCATCGTCACCTTCCTCCTCCTTGAGAGCATTGAAAGAAAGAGCGCGACGAATTCTCCCTTTCAATCCCCCGCGGCTCATACCAGATGAAGTCTTTGAGGAGGATTCTAGCATGGCGGCCAAGTCACTGTCGTCGCGCGACATCCGCTTCTCAGAAGCAGTAAAATTCCCCTGGGAAAGAGGAGAAGGACGGGCAAGACGGTGCGTACTGTTGGACGTGGCTGAGGAGGACACGGTGGAGGTGGCGGTAGTCGGAGATGATTGAGATAGTACAGAAGGTCGTGAAGAAGCTGATGTAGAAGTCGATGACGACGACCCGTTACGGTTATGGGGTACGCGGGGCGTGCTTGCCTTGGAAGGGACAGAGGAAGCACCTGGCGAAGGAGAGTTTCGAGCCGAACTCGATGCTGATGGGTTCGGGGAACCGTTGTTCCGGCTGCGAGAAATAGAATTGGCCGACGGCACATTATGGCCGCTGTGACCGCTTTGATTACTGTTGGTGCGTTGCCTCTGGCTGCTTGAGGAATTGACGGAGGAAGTGGAGCCAGAGGCTTCCGGCCGCGCATAGGGGGGCTGGGGAAGGGGACCAATGCTAGGACGCCAATCATTGTTGTTGTCTTGAGTGTGCGAACTCTGTTGTCGATTGGGTCGCCGATAAGGATGAAAGCCGGGGTATTGACCATTCTGCGTTCCCTGTTGTTGATGATCAGTTCCGCCACTGCGGTGAGCATGGGGCGGCGGGGTGCCGCTAGGGAAAGGGTTGAAGGGGCCAGGTATAGAACTTTGAGCGAAGTAGTCATTAGGCGCCGAGGGATTGGAAGCCGTACGCTGGGGAGCCATTTGGGGAAAGCCGTGCTGCGCACTGAACATCATATGCTGGTAAGCCCATTGTGCGAGTTGGGCGTTAGCAGGATCAAAGTAGGCAGCTTGGGGTGGGAGTTGGTTGGGGTATGCCTGGCCGGGCTGCTGTTGGTTTTGAAAGAAAGACGGGTAAAAGGGAGCCGCGGCTATTGAGGGCGTCCAGCTGCCTTGAGGCTGTTGTTGGAGCGGGAAAGTGTAGGGAGACTGTTGGAGCTGCTGGACGTGGGACTGCTGCTGAAGATGGAGTTGATGGGAAGGGGCAACTTGGGGTGACGACGATGGGTGATCGTTGGCGGGTGAAGAGCGTTGTCGTGAAGAATTAGATGAAGAAAGGTCCATTTCTGTATTTGTGCGGGGGTACTTCCAGTCTGAGGAAAGGAGAACAGCCATGGACTGGGTTGGGGCGTGAAGCGACCGAGCAAACACCCTACGTGTTCTGCGTCTTGACGTGGATCAGGTCAGCAGGGGAGGCATATGGTACACGGTGAGCTCACCACCGGGTGCTAGACGGCGTCACGGACGAACACGGGAAGGAAAAAAGAGGAAAGACGGGGTCGTTCGTGGGTGGGAGGAGGATGCTGGCAACAGCGACCAAAGGCAAATCTGTTGCAATCACGAAGCCACAATCAAAATAAATTCAAATCTTCCCACGTACAACCGTGCCTATCTACATAATACACTACCACACTACCACATCCAACGTCCCAACAATTCCTCCACGCAAGCCCACTGACAGCGTTCCTCTGTAACCCTAAATACCTCGGGCAACCACTCGCGCACTCCACCATCAACTTCATCTTGCCCCAGAACCATCAGCCCAACTGCCTTGCCGCTCAGCCAAGCATGTACCATTCCCTCTCCAGAATAGCCTGCAGCTATCCATTCTCCGGGTGGCGCTAGCGATATGCTTCCCTCGCTTCCGTCAAAGACAGAGTCTATCGTCTCTGAGAAAGACTCTGATTTGTCTGTGCTGTTTTTGCCACAGACATGGCTTCTGAGAGATAGACTTTCTGGCACTCTACCTACCCACGGTCGTTCGTCCGCAGATATCGCCAAAATGCCACTCCATGTTGCAATCAAAACGTCATTCTCGTCACTTTCGCCTACACGGAAATAATCACCCAACGCTTTTGACAAGTAATCTTTGACCCTCCCGTTCCAATCACTGTCATCTGCGTTTGCAACTTCCGTAAGGTACGTATTGTGTTTCATGAAGCCACCGCCCAACATGAGTTCCGCCGAAGAAGGGGGATATATTGCGGATGTCTGTTTCACTGGCGCAGGCGGTTGCTGGGTCAGGTAATCAAAACAACTAAATGACGAGCTGGGATAGAGGACAAAGGACCGCATGCCTCTCCAGTCGCATTTGGTCTTGCCCAGCCCAGGACGAGCAAGTTGTGCGGTCATAACACCCCTTGCAGGCACAATCTTATTCCGCATACCAGGAAGTAGGTGGGACGCCCAGGCATTGGTGGCGTGGATGATATGTCGTGCACGGATGTTATTTTTGGGCGTGCAGATGGTATAGAGGGACTCAGGCGAGGTGGGAGGTAGGATGTTTATGCAAGGCGTGTGGGTGAAGAGATGAAAACTACAACAAACAATGAGCTCAAAAGCATGGCGTGCGGCGGGCGGGGACAAGGGTTACCTCGACGGATAACAACGTAAAAGGCGGGAGAGGATGCCAGTAACCAATCGATAGGGATGGACTGCGCCACCACGTGATACAAGGCACCCCACGGTGGAGGGTGCCAGCTGGAGGTCCTACACAACAAAGCGAGCCGTGTTTAGAGTAGTTGGTAGGATTAAAAGCGACTTACTGCTAGTGTTTCAGCATCTTCAATGATATGGAAGTCAGAACTCTCATTAGGGAGGTCTTGTGTATAGGTGCGAAGTAAAGTCTTTGCATAACGATACAAATCTGCATCCTGATAGACATCGTACGACGTGGTCTCGCGGCATTGTGAATCGTCGAGCAAATTCTCCTCGGTGGCGACAGCCAAGAGCTCATTCAAATGAGACAGGCGGAAGCGAATGATTTGAGCAGCAACCTGTGGATCATATCGTTTCTTGAGCTCTGTATAGTCTTGATACAGGACAGGTGTAATATGACCACCATTCCTGCAGGAATATGAATTCAGGGGTACCGGAATTTAGGGGGTGATTGACGTACCGCCCGGTTGCACCTGAACAGGCGTCTCTAGCCTCAAGCATGACGACTTGGAGAGGACGCTTGGTGCCGCGAGTGTTTGCATCGTAGTCAAGTATGGTTCTTGCAATGGAGGTGCCTGTGATTCCACTTCCAATAATGACAATGTCGGCGTACTCGGGGATGAAAGCATCCGAAGCAGAGCCATGTTTGGCGATAGGGGAAGGCGGATCCGTCCAATAGGAACGGGAAGGATGGGATACGGGGATACCCGGAGAAGCAGCGAGACGGTTGACCAGGGAGGAGATAGTCGAGGAGACGACGCAGAGGACTCGGAGGATCACTCTGACGAGTACCTTGCGGGCGTGGTGCTGCACGTGTGATAAAGCTGCACCCATCAGGGATGCTCAATAATATCCACCTGCTACAAGAACAGTGATCTACGGGTTATTGCAAGGTGCCAGCAGTCTCTCGGGTTTGGGACACCTTTCACAGATACTCTTCATCAACGCAGGCGACCACTGCGGTACCAGTCAAGAAGCGAGATAAGCGCCATCATCTCGATTGGCTCGTGCTTGACGCACGCAATGCAGCCAAGCAGAGACAAACAAAGCCGTGTTGCGATGGGGGTTGCTGGACAAATATAGTTAATATCGCAAGACAAGAGAGAGGATGAATTAGGGTGAATGAAATACAGGTGTGAACTCACAAAAACCAGGGAGTGTGGTTGGGGAGAGGTGAGGAGTGGCTTAATGGGAAGAACGGGGCACAGCCACCGTGATAGGTCATAAATGTGAGAAGAGTTTTGTTTGTTTAATCACCAATGCTCTCCTCTTCCACAGACTTTGCCTTTTTCTCCTCGCCCCTCCCGTCCTCTTCTACATCTCCCGTCATCGTCAAAACCCGTATCAGGTCTTCTCCCTCCATTCATGGCAGCAGCACATCAAATACTCCTGCCCGTAGTTCGCCCCTCCCTCGACCCGCTTCCTCCCCTCCCTTTTCCTCTCCTCTTTCCCAACCCCCACCATCTTCCAACAACAAACGCAAGCTCATAGATACTGATCCCATCCCACCTGTCCCACTACCTCGCGAAATAAAGCGGCCACGCGTTCCTCGCAAGAAGAAACCGCGTAAACGCACTCCCTCTTCATCCGCCTCCTCACGCGTCCAGTCACGCGCTCAGAGTCGCCAATGCGTTCCTGCTCCCTCTCCCGAGCCTATATACCGCAGTGACCGATCGCGTTCTACATCTCTTTTTCCTGGCCTGGACTCCGATGTACCACTCTTCCGTCGCCGCTGGCGCACCGACGAGAGCGGTGATCCAGGAGACTCTTTCCTCAGCTCCGAAATCATCGTGAGGCGGCTAATGAAATCTTATAAAGCATGTGCGTGTTTCCCATAGTAATCCTGCGGTTTCACTGACGTTCTTCAGACTTCAAGAATCCCAATGATCCCGAAGACAGGTCCTGGGAACCACATCCCGACAACTACCCTGTAGCAGAACTCGAGTATCCCAACTCAGGTGCAAAAGAAAGGTCAGTCGCATCGTGGGTTGGGATACCTCTCTACAGGATGCTCAATTCCGTCATAGATTCATTCTTCTCGCTCCAAAGGACAAAGACCACTATAACCCAATTATGGATCTAGAAAAGTCTCTCATGACAATTGTTGAGTGTCAGTCCGTCCCCGTCTACGCCTGCTTATTTTGGCTTACACGATCGTAGTTTATTTAACACCCGAACAACAAGCCCTTTTCGGTCCTCTTCCACATGACTCCTTCACCGATGTTGACTCACCTCCCCCTTCACCCTCTCCTTCACCAAATTCCCAAACATCTATCACTTCCACCCCGAGCGTAGATCAGCCACCCGTCGACGAATCAGCCCCTCTAAAATCTACCCAAAACGGTACTCCATGCAATGGCCACGTTCCATTACTTCGTGCTCTCAAGCGTGCTATTAACCTACAAGACGGTCCTCTCTTCCTCCGCTCTTTGGACGCTATCAACTCTATATTACGAAGCATCAAATACCCACCATCGTTGGATCCGTCTCAACCAACGCCACCGAATCCCTTAATGGATACGGTTGAGACATGGACGGAACAGGGCCTACCCAAACAGGTCCTTATGCGTGTCATCGACGAGAACTACCAACGTGCAGTGGGACCTAATGTCAAGACCCTCAAAAAATACGAAGCCTTCTCGAGTACCGTCTATGGAGAACTCATGCCCATCCTGTCCCACGAGATCATCCGGCTGACGCAATTGCAAGAAGATTCCTTATTCTTGGATCTTGGCAGTGGGGTTGCGAACGTGGTGGTGCAAGCAGCATTACAAACGGGGTGCAAAGCGTATGGCATCGAACTCATGCCCCAGCCAGCTCGTGTAGCGAAGGACATGGTTGACCAGATCAAGACTCGGGCTAGGATGTGGGGCGTCAATATTGGCGAGATGGAACTTGAAGAGGGGGATATGCTCAAGAGCAAACGTGTCGACGAGCTCATGTCGAAAGCGGATGTGGTTCTCATAGACAACAAAGTCTTTGAGGAAAGTCGTAAGTACCATTCCGGCGTCTTTACCTCACCTAGTCCTGACGTCATTTTTCAGTTAACGAGGCGCTCAAGCCCAAGTTTTTGGACCTCAAGGAAGGTGCCATTGTCGTATCCCTGGCGCCTTTCGTGAGCTCCCTGAATGCACGTATGACGGAACGTAACGTAAGATAATATTTTACACTTTTCACACCCGTTGTGACGCTAATATGACATACTCCCAGGTTGACGACATCAGCGCTATTTTCGAAGTAACTGAACGCCAGTACCACTCTGGTAGCGTTTCATGGGGAAACAATGGCGGTTCTTACTACATCCACCGCGTCGACCGTGAAGGATATGCTAAAATCCGTGAACGGTTCGAGAATGCCCGCCAGAGTAAGATTCGCGGCACGCGGAGAAGGAGAGTCAGCGGTGATCAATGATGGTTCAGATCTTTCACATGAATCGGAAACACGCAACACGAACTTCAATACTAATCACTTTTAACCTTATTCTTAGCATCAACGCACGGAAACTTTCGAACATTTCGAATTCAACTCGCGTTTGCATTATATTTTTATTTGACTTTGGCACTGTAGTATTGCTCATAGATAATTTTCTGTATTCGTTTTCTCTCGGAGTCTCGACCTCCCACTTACTGCACGGCTCTACTCGATGTATAATTGGCTTCCGGAATCACTGTTTTCTACCGCACTGCCGTCGAGGGCGGGAATGATGGGAAATGAGTCCTGAGTGAGTCAATCCCGCCTGCGCCCGACGTGAATCCGCTGCAGCGCATGGCGCTCTGGCCCCCCACATGTCGGCAAATCTGAGTCATTTGGATAGAGGAAAACGTAAGAAAAACGTGTTAGACCGCTTCCATCATTTTCTCTCCGCCAACCTCGTATATATAGAATTCGTAACAACCAACTTGACCCACCCACCCACATCTCTCGGCGCTCATTCGGCATGTATTCCTTCCTGCCAGACGAGCTCCTCAAAGAAATTCTAGCGCCGGCGCTTCGAGTCCCCGACGACTCGTTCGCTTGTACCAGTGGGCGGTCCCCCTTTTCAAACTACAATCAAACAACGTCAGCGTACCTCCTCGTATGCAAAGATTGGCTCCGCGTTGCAACCCCGCTCCTATACAGCGTCGTCGTGCTACGTTCAAAGGCGCAAATACAGGCCCTCGAGTCTGCTATCGAGTCCACACCCGTCCTGGTAGACTTTATCAAGAAACTCCGGATTGAAAGTGGTTACTGTACCTCCTTGCTGACTATCCTAAAGGGCGCAAAGAATCTTACAGACTTGTGCTTATCATTGGAGGTTTACTCGAGTGATAACGTTGCGGCTATTCGCAAAGGATTCGCCTTCATCAACCCGACGAGGTTGATCATATACGATCTTTGTCGACACAACCACCGGAACCTAAACCAGAAAGCCCAACAACTGCTCAAATCGACGCACGAATACATTGAGAAATGGGATAAACTGGTGCGCTGGGCGCCTTGTCTTTCTCCCACCTCCCATATAACCTCATTGCAATCTCGTATTCGTTCTGTTCTATTTATTAGAAAACAGTCATCCTCCCTGCTTGGACGTACTGGTTTGCGTCGGAGGCGGCGAGATACGATGAATTCGCTGCTGCGATATCCAAGAGCCGGTCAATAGAAGTCGTATCCGTTGCTGGACAATACAGTTATCCAAACTGGTTCGATCGTCTGTCCAAAGCTCCCAACCTAAAGAAAATCATCGTCAGGACCACAACGGGTCACGTTTCTTCGAGTTTCAGCACCGCTGTTCGGTCAAACCCAAGGCTGAAGGAACTTGTACATTGGATCGAGTGCGTGCTTTCTTCCGAGAGAGAATATGCGCATGAGTCTTCATTCATCATATAGAGATGATAAGATGGGGGCAGCCGCTAACCCAAGCATTGCTTGGAGCTCAGCTGAGAGGAGCCTTTCGCGAAAATCTACGACCCAGAAAGATTGGTTGACGGCTTTCCCGGATTCCGTTTGGACCAATATTCTCTTCTATGCTATGGGATTGCCCGAGCTGGAGCAATGCGAGTTTTTTGAACTTCCGCGAACCCTCGACTTTTGCTATCAACCCAAGAACCGACGATCCCTTGCGCGCGTCTGCAAAAAGCTCTATGTTAGCCCCCGAAATGCTTTTTTATTCCCTAACTACGCTAACATGACAACCAACAACTAGAAATTGGCCATGCCCCTCTACTGGCGCTGCATTATCATTACAACTGATAATGAATTTCGAAACCTAGCCTCTCTGGTCTCGCGAAGGAAGGAAATTGGCAAACAAGTCAAAGCGCTCTTTACCGTAGACAAGAGTTACAGCAACATGGCCACTCAGAATTTGACCGAATTCCTCCTTCACACGCCTAACCTCCGGCGCATGTCGACCAATATAGACCATTTCTCCGGTTCCTATGACATCTTCGACTGGCAAGCACTATCTACGCTAGCACAAAAAGTGGGCCCACGCCTCGTTGACCTTGCGATTCATCTCCATCGACCAACACAACCTAAAACGCCTGACGTTTTCTACCAATTTACTGCGCTGAAGAACCTTGACTTTACATCCTCCGCCAAGTTCACCTTTGAACCAGCGAAAGTGAAGAAGAAGGCCCTACAGAACCTGGAAAGCATCACATGCATCTCGATTAACAACACCTTTTTATCGTTATTAAGTTGCATGGAGTGAATCCTTCCTCTCTCTCTCCATCTGGTAATTGGCTAATGCTAATTGGTTCGGTGTTTCCAGACTCCCCAAAATTCGGCACGCCCGTTTTCCCGTACTCGACAAGTGCGAAGGCGCCATTACATTCCTACGAAAACACGGTCACAAGTTGTTGTCTTTAGAACTTGGGTTCTTGCCAGGGATCAGTGTTTTCGACACATGCCCAAACCTTGAAGAATTCGCGGTCCCCCACGAAAAACCAGGGGTATGTTCCGGTGCCCTGCTTCGCGCTTGTCTTGTTGTGATGGCTTACTTGAGACCTGCTTTGCCAGTTTGCTGTGCCAGAGTTCTTCTCCAGTAGCGATGAACATCCGTTGGAAACTTTATATATCAATACCAGAGACGTTGCTCGTGGCGCGGAGAGGGAGAAATTCAAGTACATTGGCGGACTCGATTTATCAAGCTTTACATCTCTCCGTCAAATCAAGGTTGGCAAATGTTGCTGGCCGAGTACTGAGTATGTAAAGCACAGAATATCTCTGATAAGACTCAGGTGTTCATGATATTCACAGGAACGAGATAAAGAAGAGCCACTGGGTGACTTGGGCGGAGCGTCTGCAAGAATTATATGAAGTGGACATCGTGGATGTTGTAGGACAAAAATGGGTGCCTCGTTTGCGAGCCAGGAAAGAGAAATAAATAGTGTTGCGACTTAGGCTATGACAGGGACGTTTTGGATCCTAAGATGATACCCGTTATTTATTTTCATCTTGTATGATACATGTATCTACGAAACGCCAATCTCCCGGGTGACGATGCTATGGCCTGCCCTGGTCGTATCCCAAGCCTTTGACACATTTGTTATATTTCAGTGCTTTCCGAGTCGGTTCTGCGGGTGGACTTCTATTCAATATACCTCCCCGGTCAGCGAATTGGTTCCCGACCACAAGTTGAAAGCCAAAACATAATAAAGAAGCTAAATTACGTACCAAGGTAGTGGGAGGTATTCATTGTGCGAGTTGTCACGTCCCAGCACTCCTATATATTCTTTCGATCCTATGCATTGGCTTTCTTTCAGTGATGTACTTCTTCCTGCCCGACGAGCTTCTCAAAGAAATCCTAGCTTCGGCGTTCGAAGTCCCCGACGAATCGTTCGCCTGCATAACTGGCCCGTCGCCTTTCCCTAACTATGGACGATCCGCATCCGCCTACCTTCTCGTCTGTAAAGACTGGCTCCGCGTGGCGACACCACTCCTGTATAGTGTTGTAGTGTTGCGCTCCAAAGTGCAGGTACGGGCCTTGGAATACGCGCTGCGATCTACTCCCCTCCTCGGGGGATTCATCAAGAAACTCCGTATTGAGAGTGGCTATTGCAGATCTCTGTTAACCATTCTGAAGTCGACCAAGAACCTCGCTGACCTATGCTTGTCTCTGGGGATCTATTCCCATGAAAGCGTGACCGCATTGCGCAAGGGCTTTTCCAGCCTTCGAGTCCAGCGTTTGATTGTCTACGACCCGGAACGAACCAACAACCAGAAGGGGGATTCACTAGTCGATGCGATTTGCCAATATATACCAGAATGGCCACTGGTAATGTCTCTCTTACATTAAAAATAACTGTCAGGTTGAACGAGGTTCCTGCTTTAGACGAAATTCGTCTTTCCAGTACTCGCCTGGCTACCACCCGGCCAGAGCGATGCCGGGGACCTCTTACATGCACTATGCCAAAGCAAGTCTATACAAGTGATTCATCTAATCCCGCGTCACCTCTATATGGAACCCACTTGGATGCCCCGCCTCGTCAAAATCCCAAGCATCACAAGGATTGTTGTCACCGTAGACGAACTACTTCCAAGCCGGATCCGTGATACCTGGAAAGATGATCCAGTCGTCCAATTTGTTGAGTAAGTTGCGAGGCGCCTGTCCTCCAGGTCCGTTGACAAAACTTAATGCTGTAGTGTACCCAAAAGCGTTGAAGGATAACGAGTTCGGAGAGGCAAAAAATTGGGTGGACAGCGCCATAAATAAGATAAAGAGGGTGTAGTTCTGGAATATGAGCGGTTTAGGTAGAGTCTCGCGCAAGAATTATAACCAGTAGATAATGGTGCTGTATTTCGAGGTGAAACAAGCGAGTATTTCTATGAGAAGAGCAACGAGCAGCACAAACAATAATTGCCGTGTCCGGAGGGCTATGATACGGCAGTTGCGAAGGTTTCTGCGCTATTGAAACACAAGGATGCAAGAGACTAAGTAGATAATAAGATATTCGGACAATAATTGGTTACCGCTAGTCGACTGTGTCCACGTGTGGCCTCGATGTCGTCCTCCCGCGCAATATCGCTCCAAAGGGATGGTCGAAGGCAGTGTGTCTATGGCATTATATTGGCCTAATAATTATATGGCCCACTAGGTGTTCATGCTATTCATGGGAACGAGATAAAGAAGAGTCACTGTCTGCGAGAACTGTACGGAGTAGACATCGTGGACGGTGGAGACCAAAATGTGTGCCTCATTTGCGAGCTAGGAAAGAGAAATAAATAGTGTTGCGACTTAGGCCATGACAGGGGCGTTTTGGATCCTGAGCTGATACCCGTTATTTATTTTTATCTTATGATACTTATACGCTAATTTCTCGGGTGATGATGCCGCAGTGATGCTTGTTGCCTGCCGTCACAAACCTTCGACCCGTATTGGCAAATTCGTTGCACCCCAGTCTTTCCGACTCGGTTCTGCGGGTGAATTCCTATCTTCCTATTCAATATAGCACACGTCTTTTGATCCCAGCTCATGCTACTTTCGACAAAACGAATTAGTGCCCGACGACAAGCGTCGAGTCGAAAGCCAAAACGTAATATTACATACCAAGGTAATGGGAGGTGGTTGTACTACTTATATTTATTGGCGCGGGTTGTCACACTTGATCACTCTTATATATTCCTTTGGTCTTATGCATTGGCTTTTTTTCAACGATGTACTCCTTCCTGCCCGACGAGCTTCTCAAAGAAATCCTAACTCCAGCGCTCCAAGTCCCCGACGAATCGTTCGCCTGCACAACTGGCCGGTCCCCTTTCTCCAACTATGAACGATCCACATCTGCCTACCTCCTCGTCTGCAAGGATTGGCTCCGCGTGGCGACACCACTCTTGTATAGCGTGGTAGTGTTGCGTTCTAAAGCACAAATGCAGGCTTTGGAATACGCACTGCAATCTACTCCTCTCCTCGGGGGATTCATCAAGAAACTCCGTATTGAGAGTGGCTACTGCACATCTTTGTCAACCATTCTGAAGGGGACCAAGAACCTCACTGACTTATGCTTGTCCCTGGAGATCTATTCCCATGAAAACGTGACTGCATTGCGCAAGGGCTTTTCCAGCCTTCAAGTCCAGCGTTTGATTGTCTATGACCCAGATCGAACCAACAACCAGAAGGGCCACTCATTAGTCGATGCGATTTGCCAATATATACCGGAATGGCCACTGGTGAAGTCTCTTTCATTCAAAAAAAAGTTCTTCGGCTAAATGAGCGTCATACTGTAGACGGAATTCGTCTTTCCAGCAATCTCCTGGCGATCATCCAGTCGTAACCATACCACGGACCTCGTACATGCATTATGCCAAAGCAAGTCTATACAAGTGATTCACCTTACCCCTCGTCACCTCTATATGGACCCTGCTTGGATGCCCCACCTCGTCAAAATTCCAAGCATCACAAGGATTGTTGTCACCATGAATGAAGGACTTCAACACCGGACTCGTGATGCCTGGAAGGATTATCCAGTGGTCCAGTTTGTTGAGTGAGTTACGAGCCGCCCGTCTTCCAAGCCCGTCGACAAAACTTAATGCTATAGGGTACGCAACGTTGCTCCAAAGGAACAGCCGAAAGCAGCATGTCTGGGACGAACGTCAACACGAGATTGGCTCAAGATACTGCCCAAAAATGTCTGGCAAACGATCATATTGCATGCAATGGGAATCAGTGATTTGGAGGATACCGAATTTGATGAAAGACTAATCAAGTGGCAGGACTGTTTCGGCTGTAGTTACCGTCGTGGTTTGGTCCTCGTCTGCAAGCTGTTCTACGTGAGTACTTCAGGGCTTTAGCTTATTCCTCCTCTCAAGTGATCGTCTTTCTCCAGGAATTGAGTATTCCGCTGTATTATCGATCCATTGTCACCGCCAGTGATAGAGAACTAGCCGCAATTTCCCTCTTGCTCTCCCGTAAACCAGAATTGGGACACCATGCAAGATCACTCTTCACGATAGAACGTTCCTACATGATCTGGAATGCCGAACACTTGAACGGTATTCTCGCGCATACTCCCAATCTTCGACGAGTCGCAGCGCTCGCTCGCTATTCTTCCTCCACTGATCCCAAAGATATCTTCGATTGGCAGGCGCTCACCACTCTATCTCAAGTGGCTGGACCACGTCTTGTCGACCTCTCAACTCACGTCACTAGGCCGAATAATCCCAAGCCGGCGGAACCACTCCTTTCCTTTACTTCGCTCGGGAACTTGAAGTGGACTTCCTCAGCAAAGCTCATACTCGATGCAGCGGCCGTTCCAAAGGATGGCCTTCCCAACCTCGAATCCCTTACTTGCGTTGTCACCAACAATTCCCTTCTTTCTTTCTTGGCTCTCATGGAGTACGCTTCTCTTTTTGTCGTCTGTGCCTCTTAGCCTTTTGACGCCTTCATCCCAGTCTTCCCAAGGTCCGCATTGGCCGCTTTCCGATGTTAGAAAAATGTGAAGGAGTGGTCCCGTTCCTTCGCAAACACGGCCTCAAACTCAAGATCCTCCAAACCGGCTTCATACCTGGAATCAACGTCTTCGATATCTGCTCAAATCTCGAGAAATTTGAAGTTCCCGCAGAGAAAGCCGGAGTACGTACAGCCCCCGGTCGTCAATTCTGGCGCTAGAACTAAACCACCGATGTGCCAGTTCGCGATTTCAGAGTTCTTCTCTAGTTCAAGTCTACATCCGCTGCAAGAGATACACATCATGACCAAAGATGTCAGAATTGGAGTTGAGAGGGACAGGTTCAAGTACCTTGAAGGATTGGATCTGTCGAATTTCCCTTCTCTCCGTCAAGTGAAGGTGGATCGCTGCCTATGGCCTGAAACAGAGTGAGTCGTAAGGCGGGAGGTATCGAGCTGCAGTTTGACTCACCTGATCCCTTCAGGCATGAGATCAAGAGGAGCCATTGGGTTATGTGGGCCGAACGTTTACAGAAACGATACGACGTTCACATAGTCGACGCTAGAAGTCAGAAGTGGACGCCGCGTTTACGAGTGCGATCGGAGAAGTGAATAATATACCACATGCATTACTTTGGCTCCACTTAACACTCCAGAGCTTGTACTTCGTCGTCAATGCCACTATTATTGCATTGCTATCAGAAATGAAGACGGCAATGTTGTAGGCTGTAACTACTTGTGATCCAGAAATCGTGGGCAATCACCAGACTTGAATCCATCTGACAAGAGCACTAGCATGAGGAATACAATAGAGAGGGGGGGTAAAGGAAGGAATGGAAGTGTGGCGAGCGCATGAGTTGTGTAGAGGTACTATACATGCCAAGTGATCCGTCAAGGTTGGGTATATGGGATGGTAGATAAATTAATCGCAGACCGGACCGAATTAAAGTTCAGCGAGTGAAAGTATAGACATCGAGAATGCGAAGAAAGCGAATGTAGGTCACATGAATTTTTCCTTGTAGATCCATGCAAGACCAACATCGCTCACACCCTGCGCAACCTAAAAGCAAAAAAAAAAACATCAGCCTTCGGGAAAAGGGTCAACCAGACGCAGTACTAACCGCTGCACGATACCATTTCGCCGCTTCCTTACGGTCCTTCTTACAACCCTTTCCGTTTGCGAGACAGAAAGCGAGATCAGTCTGAGCGTCCGGATCGCCTAGACGAGCGGCCACTGTATAGTAGCTCTAGAAGAGGTAAATGAGACCGGAGTTCGTCGCGACTGAAACGGGCCACTTACCACAGCCATCTTCTGATCCTTAGTGACGCCCCATCCATGGAAAAAGCATTGTCCAACCTCATAGATAGCCAACACAAGTTCGTCCTACCATCCGTCAGCAATTCAATGTATTCCGTAACGACGAAGGTAACCAACCTGTACAGGTGCCGTATCGACACCCTTGCCCCCTCTCGCACTTTCCAAATCAACAACTGCATGCTCCGCCGCCCTTCTCAACCATTTAAACCCAACCTTTTCATTCTTCTCACATCCCCATCCATGCCTGAGTGTCAGTCCCCACATGAGCATCCCAACTCCGCAACCACCATTCTCTTTTGCACTCTTCTCAAAGTACATCGCCGCCTCCCGCAAACGATTAGCTTCGTGATTCTGAATGCCCAGCTGCAAGAAATCTTGTGGTGACCGCGGCTCTGTGGTGACAGGTGAACCAGTTCGCATGTTGCTTGGTGACTTTGAACGTTGATTGTTCTGCGAGGGATTGGGTTCCAAATGTCTTGAGGTTTGGGGTTGCGATGAAGGAGGTTGTGGTGCAGGAGATGCTCTCGAAGGTGGGCCGGAGAAGTCACTACCCACAGGTGAAGGCACAGGACTCTCGTAATTGTAATATGAATAGGCGGAGTACAGACTCACAGGAGAGTCACTCCTTGACGGTGGGTGCCTAGGAAGGGCAGGGGAGAGATGGGATGCCGAGTTCTGAGTCCCCCTGACTTGCGGGGCTGGTGATGGTTGTGGGGACCGTTGATCTGAGCGCTGATCGGACGGCTGTGGAGATGGTGTTTGGTGCCGGGGGCCTTGGTTTCCGAATGAAAGGTCCAGATGTTGGTTCGTGGAATTGTGCTTGTTGAGCTTGTTGATCTGGAGAGGTGGGACAGGTGGGATGTCTGCATAAGGATTCGGCAGCGGATCCTCTGGCGGAATGGAATTGGTGACCTGAGGTTGTTTATGGCTACCAGTCGTGGTGAGGTAGGGGTTAGGGGTGGGTGATGTCGATCGCTGGGAGTAATTCATCTGTTGCTGGTTCTGCTGGGGAGGGGGATGGGAAACGGCACGGTTGGCATTTCGTTCTAACACTCGACGTTTTTGTTCCTCCGAATTTGGTGGCAGTGGAGGTGGTGCCGTGACTTGTTGCGGTGCGCCCGTTTGAGGCGTTAGAGGTGACGGCCGCACCGGTCTTGAGAAGTTTGACGTGATTGGCCTGACCACGGGCGCTCGCCCAGGTCGATGACCACTATCAGCCACATCTGGCGATGAAACAACAACAGTTGGGACAGAGGATGCCCATGGAGATGATTCCGCTGGTTTCCCGGGGTGCACAGCCGCCGGCTGAGTGCTTGAATTGATACTCGACAATTTTGAAGGGACGGAGACTTCTGGGTCATAGGGACGAGCAGTGCTGGAACTGACACCAGAACGCCAGGAGTCGCGAATAGCAGGGGAAGGAGGGTCATTTTGTGAGTAGATGCTTTCGTCGTCGTGGTAGCGATACTCCAGTTCCTGGTACACATTCCTCGAGTCGACAGACACTCTTGTATCGGTATACGATCCATTTACCGACGCCGTTGCCGTAGAATTACGAGCGAAATGGCCGTGTAGGAGAGGCGAGGCGGGGGTGGGTTGCTGGTGGTGGAAAGAGCGTCTTGGGGGTGTCTGTAGGGGTTCTGCCGTGGCATAACCTCCATACGGATCTTCCTCATCTTCGTCCTGCGAAGCAGATATAACTGCATAGTCATCGATGAGGTGGGCAGGATATTGTTGTGATGCAGTCGACTGGACGGCTGCCCTTGCTCGCTTGGATGTTCTGCGGACGAGGGAGTCAAGGGGGGAAGAATGTTGAAGTTTGAAGGAGGTTGGAGGAGCCTGTTCTACAGGAAAAGTGGTAGACATTGTTTTTTGTTAGAAGAAAGAGGGCATGGTGTTGAGTGTCAAGTGTTAGTCTTACATCAACCTTTCAATGCTTCCAAGAACATGTTACATAACACCCGTATCACTACTATCATTACTTTCCATTACTCTCTACATATTACCATCCAAATCTATTCTAATCAAATCCCCACCCTCCGTCTCGGTGTTGCGGTGATCCGTGCTCCTGCGCCTATACCCGTATGTCGTGGTGTGCCCGGAACGATAATCCTCGAACTACTCCCACTTGACGCTTTGGCCGCTTGCGCTTTTTCCTCTGCTTGTTTCGCGCTCCTGTTCAGGGAACAATCAATTACAACTCGCTCAAGATATAAAAAAAACAACTTACTCTTCTCGTTGGCGTGCCATTTCCGTTTCAAGCTCGACCCGCTTTGAAAACTCACGGTCAGCTTGCCTTCTGTTCCCTCTCTCATCAAAGTTCTTCTCCTTGACCGAGTAGAACACGGATCCAAGTTCCGCTATACCACAAAAATCAGCATTTCGCGTCATAAAACACATGCACGAGACTAACGTACCAAGCCAGTACGGATCAATCGCCGTAACCTGCGTCATATATTCTTTGGACGTCAGGATCAATTCGTGATAGATCACGTATGACGGCGTGTCTGAATAAGAGATCAATTATCTTGACTTGCTGACAGCTGAGGCACAAGATCTTACATCCAAGTCCATATAGAGCGCTTGTTGGGTGCAGGTGTGTGGGCAGGCCGGAGCGAATATTAACAAACTCGCCAATTCCTTTCACTCTCGCTGCTTGATGGAAGTAGCCTGCGGTGATCGCTTTTCTACAACACACAGTTAGAACATATTGGCAACGCGCCATAGGTATACTCGAGCCGCACGTACCGGATAATATCAAAGTCGGTTCCAGCAGAAATGATGTCCATCTTTTGGAACTTCATAATGTCCTCAAGCTGCGCGCGCACTTCGCGTGCTTTTCTCAAGAGCTTGGGGTGCAAAAAGTGTCTCATCGCCCAATCATCCCGGAATCTACATAAAGTGTACCCAGTCAGTTGAAATCACACACCCCAAAGGATGTAGTCGTACCCATGGCTCTTCCATTGATTGAAGACATTCAGTAGCGTCAGATGGTCACTCTCTGGAACGTTGAATTTCTCCCGAGCAGCGTCTGCCTCTTCCATCCGTTCCTTCGGTCTATAGAAAACGCTGGGCACTGAAAGCATTGACACAATCGTCAACATCTCCGCCGAACACTTGTAGTCGACAGACGCTATCAGCATCTTTGCCATTGAAGGCTCCATCGGGAATTCCGACATCTTCCTGCCCACGGGGGTCAAATCCCCAACATTGTCCAAGGCTCCTAGCACCCAAAGTTGATACATGGAGTTGAGAATATTCGCCTGAAACACCTTGATCAGTTGAACAAGAACCACGTAAAGAAAGACCCCACCTGAGGCGGAGGATCCATAAAATCGAACTCCAACAAGTTCTTGACTCCCAAAGACTTCAATAGCAACACTGTGTTCGCCAAATTCGTCCGCTGAATCTCGGGTATCGTGTTCTCAAACATCTCATTCCGGTATGCCATCTCGGTATAGAGACGGTAGCAGTAACTACAAGGACTCGAGTCAGCGTTTGCAATCATGACATGCCAGTCCTCACTCACCCGCTACCCGTGCGTCCTGCACGACCCGTTCGTTGACCAGCATTCGCTTGACTGATGGGTGTGATCTGAAGAGCGTCCATACCAACCTTCGGGTTGTATACCTTCAATTTCGAGTATCCCGCATCGACGACATAGAGTATACCGTCGACTGCAAACGTTCATGAATACATACGCTTCACAAAATATGTTAAGCGACATACCAGTCAATGATGTTTCGGCGATGTTCGTAGCCACAATGACCTTCCGCCGTCCATCAGCTGTAGGTTCAAAAATCCTAGCTTGTAAGTCGGCCGGCATCTGCGAGTAAATAGGCAGTACAGCAAGTGGTGCCGGTTCATCTAGCTGGGATAAACGCTCTAAGGCCAAGCGTTACAAACGAATTTTTGCTAGAGTAAATTTGATACGTACCTTCGACGACCTGACAAGTGATTTCGATATCCTCCTGGCCAGTCATGAAAACTAGTATATC
>JAEUWS010000383.1:0-47298 GCA_018524945.1 Podaxis sp. C-F-92630
AGAGTTTCTTAAGGTCTCCAAGTCAATAACATCTTTTGGACAATTTGCTGATGTGCTGTGGTGCTACCGGGGCATATCGTGAGCCTTCGCATTTTTCATCGTCAACGGCTGAACCACTCATCAGCTGGGGCACAAACGAGAACGCAATACGTATATGGATAGTATGAATGAGTGTTATGATTCCCGAGGTTATCTCAATCTGACTGATGCTGCGAGATAACGGGGGCAATGGTACATGGATACGCCAAGTTAATTCGACAGCGTTCTCAAACAAGGTATATTCTTTCATATGAAGACAACGGTTTCGTTCGAGGGTTTTACTGGGAACGACCAACGTTTTGGCTATCGAGAACAGTGTCAGTTCCGTTATGTTGGTACTTCAGTAGCATGAAGTTGTGAACACTCACGGGAACTGCCCAGCAAAGTTCCCAGGAGGGGTGTAGCGGCAGACAATAAGAGTCCAGTCTCCAGAGCCGAATGGACTGCCAGTAGTGCAATGGTGGGTACCACAGCCAAGTGTATTGGTACCCTTCCAGACGACCTTTCAGATCAGTTGAACTCGTCAGATCCTCATAATAGCCCTGGTCAAGAAATCCTTATATGCATACCTGAGTGAAGTGGCCCGTATCATCACTGAAGCCAGGGTTGTTGTCTGTTTCAAACAGTGATAGCTCAGATTGCAGCAGTGTGTGACTGACTGATGGTTATTGTACTCACAGTCGTACTTCGCTGTTCGGGTATAAGGGGTCAGTTGAATATACCTTGACACAGTCTCTATGGAACGTACAGGCTTCGTCCATCCAAGATTTGACGGCATCTTGAATGGTAGGCCCAGAGCCAGAACCAGCAAACTGTCGGCGGAAGGTATGAACGGACGTTGAATACTGAAGTTCATGCGATCAACTCACGAGGTTTTCGCCGAAGTTTCCACTGATGCCGGCAGAGAATGAATGAGGTGTTTCGACCCTTAGAAAACAGTACTGACCCGCTGTGTTTGAACTGACATTGCCCAGCATAGTCTGCTGCGCCGGCTGCAAGGTTGTTGTCATACTTGAGTGGTGGGGCACCATAGCGAGCCCTGGCCGAGTTGTGGGAGCTCAAAGCCTGGTCAGAAAATTGGTCTGGACGATATATATGACACTCAACCCTACAATCACGACTTCAAATGAACCAAATTGCTCACCGCGTCTAGCAGGAGTGGCAGCAACGAGACTCGCCAGGGCGACGAGGGAAGTAATAGCGAATTTCATCGTGTTTCAGTGGCTAAGTTTCCGTTGGGTGTTGGGAATACTCATCAGACCCTTCAGGTTATATACATATGTCCGCAGGTGTTATTCTAGGATACGCAACCAGCATCGCATTTCTTACCGGGGTCTCATGCGCTCCACAGGCATAAAACATTAGCGGCCGAGAGCAGCGCCAAGATGAAGGTGGCAATATCCTTCGCCGTGGTGTAATTTTCCAGATATACAGTTATTAGCGGCTGCCTGCATGATATCCAGGAGTTTGCTTGTCCTAGAACCCTCGGCAGGAACTAACTTGGTTGTTGGCGAAGGACCTTGCCATAATTATGGTACCCTTGAGAATGAGTCCTTCGCTAAGCATCAGACTGTCCAAGTTTTCTCGATGGAGTTGTTGGAGTTCTTCGTGCTCAATGACAACACAGTGGTGCAGAGACTGAATCAAGCTCGCATGACAGAGGCTAATCAACGAAGGCCGGCAACATTTTGACCCCATTTTCCCTAGGCTATCACCATATAGTAAAGGAAGCTGAAGTCGCATAGTGGTCCAACTCACTAGAACTTACATTGGAGCTCCTTATTTGCGTCAAGGAGTCTAATGATGTTCATAGCACTGATGGATCATAAATCCACATAATAAAAGCAGTTAGCTCTCAGGGATGGAGTTTAGTCTTTGAAACACATGTAGTCAGGCACGGCGCAATGCCGTGAATAAGTTGGATAAATGAAGAAGTGCTCAAGCTGGTCTTCTTTAAATATTGATACGACAAGTGAAGAAGCCAGATGAGGACCGATGACCTATTTACTTAGACTCAGCCATGAGAAATTATTCTTGATGCGCAAGCCAATGGCTTGGCGTCGTAGTGGCCCCTAAGTTCGAGTCATGGGAGCTCAAGGCCTGGGCAGCAAATTGGTCTGGACTCAAACCCTTCATTCAACACCACGGTAATGCCTGTGAGACCCAAGAGAATATAGAGGACTCACCTCACTTGACAGTTTCTGCTGCAGCGCTCATTGTTAGCCAAAGAAACAGGGTGGATAAGAAGGCAGTAACATTATCTTCCAAGGTCACAAAAGTCAAGAAATTGGATACCCTGGCTTCGGAAATTGTCATTTATGCCGCTTTGTATGGACTACCTAGTCCACGTCAACATACAGATTATGTCTTATTGTAGCACCCGTATATCAAGCATATGCATTGATATGAGTGAAAGTCTTTCTACCCTAGAGTCTAAACGTTTATATATAACAACCAAAACTTTAAATCAGCAGAATGTTCGATGATATTCCTGTGCTACGAAACGGAGAACGGAGGACTACAAGGGTTGAGAAAAAACATGCGAAAGGCCATTGGCGGACGGAAGTCTTAGACAAAATGACTTGTAGGAAAATATTGCGAAATGAAAAGAAAGAAAATATTCCTTCGAATATCCTTCACGTTAAACATACCCATCCACGTTTCGTCCTCGCACACCGTTTCCATCCTGCTACAACGGGGACATGTCGCGTCCATTCACACTCCTCATCTCAACAGCTGAAACTCTCATGGGATACGAAAGAGAACATAGTACGTATCAGGATAGTATGGATGAGTGTTATACCTGAAGATGAGTGGATCCAATGGATGTTGCGAGATAACGGGGGCAATTAATACATGGATACGCCAAGTTAATTTGAAAGCGTAACAAACAAGGTATATTTCTTCATATGGAGACAACGGTTTCGCTCGAGGGTTCTACTGTGGACGACCAACGTTTTGGCTAGCAAGAACAGAGTTAGTTCGGTCACTTTGGCACTTCGGTGGCATAATGTTGTGGACACTCACGGGAACTGCCCCGCGAAGTTCCCCGGTGGGGTGTAGCGACAGACAATAAGAGTCCAGTCTCCAGAACCAAATGGACTGCCGGTAGTGCAATGATGGGTACCACAGCCAAGTGTATTGGTACCCTTCCAGACGACCTTTCAGATCAGTTGAACTCGTCAGATCCTCATAACAGCCCCGATCGAGAAGTTTTTAATGTGCATACCTGAGTGAAATGGCCTGTCTCGCTACTGAAGCCAGGGTTGTTGTCTGTTTCGAACAACGGTAATTCATATTACAGCAATATACTGCTGACTGCGGGCTAATGTACTCACAATTATACTTCGCTGTTCGGATATAAGGGGTCAGTTGAGTATACCCTGAAACCGTTGCTACAGAACGTACAAGCTTCGTTCATCCAAGAATTGACGGCATCTTTAATTGTAAAACTAGAGCCAGAGCCAGCAAACTGTCGGCGCAGGGTATGAATGAACACTGAGCACTGGAATCCATACGATCAACTCACGAGGTTTTCGCCAAAGTTTCCACTAATGGCAGAGAATGAACCAAGTACTTCAACGCTCCGAAAAAAAAACACTGACCCACTGTGTCTGAATTGACATTGTCCAGCATAGCTTGCTGCGCCGGCTGCCAAGTTGTTGTCATACTTGAGCGGTGAAGCGCCGTAACGAGCCCTGGCCGAGTTGTGGAGGCTCAAGGCCTGGTCGGAAAATTGGTCTGGATGAAATGTACGACACTCAGCACTACGAACGCGGCTTCAAATGAACCAGATTACTGACCACGTCTGGCAGGAGTAGCAGCAACGAGACTCGCAAAGGCGACAAGGGAAGCAATAGCGAACTTCATTGTGTCTCAGTGGCTAGCTTTCTGTTAGGTGTTAGGAATATTCGTCGAGGCTATTCAGCTTATATACATGCCTGCAGGCGTTATTTTAGGATGCGTAGCCAACATCATATCTCCTACCGGAGTTTTTCATGCGCTCCACAAACATGCAACACTTAGCGGCCGTGAGCAGCGCCAATGTGAGGGCCGCAATATCGTTTGCCATGATACAATTTCCCAGAATACATTCATTAGCGGCCGCCCGCATGAAGTCTAGGCTTTGCTTGTGTTAGAGCCCCCGGCAAAAACGCACTTGGTCGTTGGCGAAGGATCTTGCCGCAAATATGGTACCCTTGAGGTTGAATGCTTTGTTGAGCATCAGACCATCCAGGTTTTCTTGATGGGGTTGATGGAGCTCTTCGTACTCAATCACAAGGCCAGTGATGCGGAGACTGGTTCAAGGTCGTTTGACAGGTTAATCAGCGAAGGCTGGCGATATTGCGACTCCATTTTCCCTAGACCATCACCATATAGTAAAGGATGTTGAGGTTGCGTAGAGGTCGGACTCACTAGAATTTACATGGAGTTCTCTATTTTTGCGTCAAGGAGTCCAGTGATGTCCGTAGCGCTGATGAATCATAAATCCAGGTGGTAAAAGGAGTTAAACTCTCAGGGATGGGGTTGGTCGTTAAAACACGGCCCAATCGCATGAACAAGTAGGATAAACGAAGAAGTGCTCAAAGATGCTAGCCTTCTTCAAATAGTGATGCATGATGAGTTGGTAACAGAATTGAAATGGAATAAGCGGCAAGTAAAAGAAGCCATGCAAGAACTGGTGGCCGATTTAGTGGTGTTTGTGTGGGGATACCGGATACCAGTGTGGAAGTTGATGGCAGAGGGAGACCATGTGGCTCCTTAAAAAATCGAGGAATCTCCCGTGTAACCAGCAGTTTACCGCCGAAATTGATTCATAAAATCGATGCTATAACTCGAAGTGTCGACTTCGTCTCCAAGAACCTTCCGTTGGCAGCGTTTTGTTATGGTCAGAGAGAGAGGACAACAGGCTGTTTGTACTTATGTACGCGATGAGACGGATTAATGGGATTATGCAAGTAGAGGTACCTCGCCAAGCTAGGGGATTAAACCGCGTATGTTATACAAAGTATGACCCTCTTCATCTAAGAATAAATACATCTGACTTTCTTAGCGAAAAGCACCGCCAAAAGCATACGAATCACTCCAGAAAACTCAACATCCACACTACGTATGGAGTAACAATGTATTATTTCAAACGTAATTAGTACCGACTACTAACTATACTAACTACGGATTACTTGTACTCACTACTTTCCTACAACAATTTCAATACACCTTCACCATCGATCAGTCCAATCTGTTTCCTTCAAATAGCAGCCCAGAGAGGAATAGGGTCGAACCGCGGGGATTTTGAGCTTGAAATACTTGAAACTCGGGAGGAACCCAGAGACCAAAAAAGAATCATCGATGTCCAAAGGGCAAGGGAATAATGATAGGTTTCAATGAAAAGCCTCGGAGCTGGAGAAGATCGAACGAAGAATGCAGGAGGCGCATTTGAGTTGTGGGGAAGGTCATGAGGGGGATATGAAGCCACCCAACAAATCCATGCACAAGATACCGCAACAAACGAAAATGAGCAGAGAAATGTCAAAGTAGGTGCCGGAGTGGAAGAGGGGGCAAAAGGGGGTAAGGGTGGGGGTGGGAATCAGAGGGATTGAAATTGAGCGGGTTCCCGTAAGAAATGAACGTCCATTACAGATGATGACATTTAGATTATGAGAAAGGCAGAGAGACAGGGGAAGCGGGGAGAGATATATTAATCGGGTTATGCCTTCGAGAAAGGAACCAAGGAGCGTGCTGTCAAGAGAGCGGATGGCGGTGGGTGCAGAAATGTCCACCAGAAAGAGAATCAAGGAACAGAAGCAAATAACAAAATCGAGGAGGAGAAATAAAATTCAAAGAATATATCACAATGAAAAACTAGTGATACTAAAGACAACAAGGTAACAGGAGTATCATATGAAGGGGACAAGAGGAATAAAAGAAATCACAACCAATAGCCCAAAAGACCCATCCTTGATGAAGCGGTTGAAGCAAAACCCAACGAGGCGCCGTAAGGGTGAAGCATTGTTGATGTCATTGGAGGAAGGATCCCGGAGAGCCTAAGGCATCTTCCATCCACTTGTGTTCTGGGATGAGCGGTATTTTGGTTTTCCTTGCTTTTGAGTATATCGCGTTGTTGATAAAGGGTCAGGGAAGAGGTGGGAATGAGGGATGATGAAATAGAGAAGAGGCATAAATGAGACCGAATTTCGAACAAAAGGAGAGGAGCATAGAGACAGTGTATGCAGGAGCGAAGGGTATCCGGAGATAAAGAATGTCCAATTAGTCAACACCAAACATCGATCAGTAAGTGCCGGACAAAACGACAATAGCGACAGAACGAGGAAAATTTATGCAGCGACAGAGGGCTGTTGATCTCCATCAACATGCATTTCCTGCCCATCGACAGCGTTATGGTCCCCGTTCAGAATGGGGTTCGACACTTCGCCGTCTTCGCCATCGCCGACAGCACTAATGGGTTCCGCGGAGGCGGGACCGGCGCTGCCACTGACATTACGCCTGGCCATGCCCTGAGGCCCAGATCGTGGCGGGTTGGCACATCGATCCTTGCCGTGGGCGATGCGAAGGTTAGCGTATTCAGGTTTGTTTTTGACGCCATCAATAGCCTTGATGGCATTAGCGATGTTCGTGAAGTTGACAAATGCACAATTCCTAGCACACAATAAGTCAGCACCCAGCCTGGAAGCGAACAGATGGCCAGCTTACTTCTCCTTCAGGAAGTTGACAAGCTCGATATCACCATACTCGCCAAAGTCTCTTTTAAGTCTCTCCTCAGTGAAAGTCTCAAAGTCCTCGATATTCCCAATATAAACATTCCTCGTCGCACCCGAGTGGACGGCCAAAGCGAGTTGAGGGTTCAAGGGTCCTGCGTTTTTACCCCAGCCGATCTTGAGGCGTCGGTTGTTCAAGCTCAATCCCTGGTAAGATGCGACCTGGTGGAAAGTAAGCGCCGCAGCAGGGTCAACGAATGTCACAAACTAGTAGAAAGGGGAGCATTAGATTCATGCAGCGAGTGATCGGAATGAACATGACGTACAGCAATATGCTTCTCCGGCATATATCGGATGCTTTGCAACACACCACCCCTAATAGCATTGCACAAATCCTCCGTTGTGGTCTCAGGATGAATATTGCCCAAGTAGACTGTCCTGTTCATACTCTGTGCAGCCGCAAGTCCGCCAGTCATGTCCAAAGGAGTGAACGGAGATGCGGTGTAAGTGAAGGGAGAGAAACCACCAGGCGAGAGGGTGGACTGGGCAACAAGAGATTGTGCAGCAGCAGCTTGCGCTTGTTGAGCGGCAACTTGTTGTGACTTGGGTACATAGGCGCAGCGGTCTTTACCGTAGTTGACACGTTTGCCAGCCCAACCAGGTTCTTGGGGCAAAGTATTTACCACCTGTAAAAGGATCAACCCCTGAGTTATTAATGGGGGTCGCTAAGAACTGACCTTGGTGGCAACAGAAATGCTCAGGAAATGAACGAAACCGATATTCTTGTCCCGCACAATCTTGACCTGATCAATAAGGCCAAACCGACTTAACTCGTCCCTGAGTTGTTCCTCAGTCATCCCCTCGTCAAGGTTGCCAATGTAGACGTTCCGAGAGGCATTGCTTTGGCTGATGGACAAAGCGACCTGAGGAGGAACGGGGGAGGGCTTTCCCCAACCGATCTTGAGCTCCTGTCCGTGCAGCTGCAGCTTTTTAATGGTGGCATCAGCATGGAAGGCCGCGGCGGTGGCGCCATCCAAGAAGGAAAGGAATACACAAGATTTTTCGGGAAGAACGCGGATGTTTTCCAGGGGGCCGAAGTGGACGAGATTCAGGAGTTCATCCACTGAAGCGGTGGCGGGCAAGTTGCCGACATAGACCGTGCGTCCAGTTGCGTTGTTTGACGCCGAGAGAGCTGCTGACAGTGCAACAGGCGAATACGCGGCAGCAGCAGCTTGGGCCGCAGGGATGTTGAGGTTTAAGGAAGGGATGCGTTGTTGGTTGTTGAAGTTCTGGATGAGACAAAAAGTGTCAGTATGTCATGGACGTTGGCCATGAAGGAGTCACCTGAGCGAAGTTGGCCATTTGACCGTTGTAGGGGAAATTGCCCAACATATTCATACCAGGAAGGCCCATGCCCAACATATTGTAGCCACCAAAGCCTGCATAGCCATTGCCGTTAGGGCTACCTTGTTGTTGGTTGGACTGCTGCTGTTGTTGTTGCTGTCCGTGCTGTTGTTGCTGTGTCTGTTGTGCAGCGAAAGCAGCGGCCGCGTTATTCGGGCTGAGCTGGGAGGGCATGCCCGTTCCGTTGGTTTGAGTATTAATTGACAGCGCAGGGGTAGTATACAAGGGGCTGCCACCAAAGCCGGCGGGGGAAGTCGGAGAGTTGCTAAATGCAGCCGACTGAGCAATACTGGCCTGAGGACCGTAGCCATAGTTAGCAAAGGCATCGCGAGAGTTGGAGTTTGAAGCCGAGCTGTTTTGACCGGCGAACGTAGGAGACCAACGGGCCTTTTTCGCATCGGGACCACCAACGGGATCCATAGACCTCTGAGAAGCTAGTCAGAAGACATGTTACCCGGGGGAAAAAAGGAGGACGGACCTTCATCATGTCGATATCAAAGGAGTAAGAAGGGTACTGGGTTGTAAAGGCTGTCTGAGGGTCGTCCATAACGCGAGAATCGGTAGTAAGTGGATGGAGGGTGAAGGCAACGGCGGAGGTTATAGAGAAGGAGAAAGGAAGTTAGAGAATTGCAGGGAGCGCGTTTGAGAGCCGAGAAACGACGAGAAACGAGTGTGTGGGTTGGGTAAAAAGAAAAGACACGCACGAAAAAGAAAAAAAGGGAGGGGAATTCGAATGGCGCCTGTGCGCGGCGCTCGCTACAATATTCGACGCAAATTCGATAACGCGCCGGCGGAAGAGCACAACGGCGAGAGCGAAGAAACAAATGTCCAACAACGACAGAGCTGCAGAAATGCAAATCCAACCAAAGCAATAACAACACCGACTACCTGCCATATCACATCACACATTCCCACATACCCCTGCACTGCGCACGGACCTACTCTACATGGCTACCCGACGCCGAACAACTAATGCTACTCCTCCAAAACATCCCCCAGCTGCTAGCACCACTACCTGTTCAATTATGAGCATCATGTTCTGTCCGTAAACAGCCCCAACGCACCCCAGAAAATACCGCTCGCCGCCACCAATGGTACACCCCGTGAGAAGAGCTCCCGTAATTGGCGGACCTGTGACCGTGTCAGCCGTCTGGTGAGACCTTCGCTACGCCTACTCACCTATCAACTCTCCCAGCCCTGCTCAAAGTTAGTCATGTCTTTGTCTCTTCCATCATAGCTAACCTGAGCATGCGAACGAAATTCCAAGGCGGACGCTATATACACGTTTCATGTTTCACCTCAGCCACTTTCTTGCACTCGGCTCTGCACTCACCCTAGCTCGGTCACATCGTCTGTCAGCAAGTCTGCAAGCGGTACCATCACTGCCACATCTACATCACGAAGTGATCAGTGATATGATATGAAACTGGTTACCCCAGCGACCTACACATTCCGGAAAAGGACCATATAACGCGCCTATGAGCACGATGCTTGCGGCTGATTCGATCCCTATAAATGCAAAAATGATGCAACCACATACAAGTGTCGACACAATCGCCAAATATTTGACGCCCACGACTTAGGTGATGAACTCGCAAAACATGCACACGGTGAACCCATAGGCATTCATAATAACCAGCTGGACCCATGATCGGCGCCAGCCTCTGTTTTTTCTAAACGCACTGAATAAAACGTAGCTTCCTTGTCTAATCACGCGTCGTTGCCGCGAGCTGCAAATAAAATGGCGGGAAGTGGTACCTGAGCGCGAAGAGCGTGAACGTTGGCAACTATCTTCAATATCCAAATCACTGGTACCAACACTTTGAACTCACCCAGCTATCATCACCATATACCCCCAGTCCTTCGAGAACTTTCTCAAACAGCCAATTAAACTTGCGTGTCTCTCTGGTGGCGGCAATCTAGGCTTCATCAGGATACAAGCAACGACGAGAATACTTGTCAATATCCCAGCCTCAATTAATGCCACTGAACTAAATCCCAAATGAGTCCTTGCAAGTAAGTTGTTGATTATAATCGGGTTCACCATGCCTCCCAAAGAAATACCAGCCGTCACTATCGACATTGCCGATGGACGTCGTTTGTCAAAGTAATGCGAGGCGATCGCAAGAGACGGAACATATATCATCCCGCTGCCTAGGCCAACGCCCAATCCTTGGCAGAGGAAAGTCTACTTGTTTTTAGTCTTTGCTATGAGTCAAGGTTCCTAGCACCTACTTACCCCAAAATAACGGTTCGGCCCGACGAGCGCAAGCAAGAATAGAAATAACGACGTCAAGAATGCACCGCAATATAGCAAGAACATGCTGCGATAATTCAGACGAAACGAATACGACAACAAAATAAACTTGCTCACCAGTAACCCTTGTCGTACAACCTTCCACCAATGAGCCCCAAGGTAATCATCAAAAACGATGCAACACACCCAATCCACCTATATGGATAGGTCGAGTGCCTAAGCCAAAACGTAAAGACAAAAAGCTACTCACGAGATCGCAGAAGCCGAATATTCCACCATATAAATCCGGGTGCAATAATCTATATCACGATGAGTCCTTGCTTTGCCTTGCGTCGGGTGCACACTCACCTTGATAAACTCCAAATGCAATCAAATACCTAGATGAAAAAGTTCATGCCATCCGTTATCCCCTCTGTGAAGAGCTGATCCCGTCGTGCTCACCCGTAACTACAAAACCGCGTCAAAAACCTGCGCATCGCGTGGTCAACATTCCTGTGTTCCCATAGAATATAACGCCAGATACGCACGCTCCAAATACAACACCTCATGTACGAAATCCACCATCTGGAAATGTGATTGCTTGCGCTGGCAACCCCTCGCAAAAACTGGTTTTTGCAGCCATCGTCTTGGTTGTCGCAAGACAGTCTTGGCCTACCCCAACATCACCTTGACCATTTTCAATATCCCGACGATCGTTCTTCTCGGATAGGCCTGTATCTGTCATTGTTTCCAACGTCTTGGTTCTGGAGACAGTCACTGGATCCAGTACACCCGGTCAAAAACCATGACTCAGAAGTGAAGAGCTCTAGAGAAGATCTGCAGTGGATCTACAGCATTTGCGAGAGCAAGCAATGATGTCGGCTTCGAAGGTTCATGGATCGATCCTCCAACTATTGCACGAGTTCTTATCGACATCGATGAACTCGAGGAACAATCGATTGTATTCAAGCACCAAACCTGTTCCTTGGGATTTGCAGTCTCCAGAACCTGAAAAAAAAAATGCGGAAGTTAGGACTGTATCTATGTTGGCATGTCACGAAGATCGATGCTAGCGTTTACGTGAATGCCACTGCAGGTTCGATGAAATGGCGTTTAGTTGAGGACCATTGCCAGTGTCGGCGATAATTCCGCGCGAAGTTGATCACCTACATAGGCCGGAAATTGGTTGCTCAGTTGGCCAGTGTTACTAGACCTTGTCAGACCTCAAACGGGAAACCTCTAAACGGGCCTCGGTACAAACGTGCACGCTATGTAATAGGACTGTTTTGGGACACAGTCGCCGAAAACACTTCCGCCATTCAGTCGTGGTTCGTATCGCACCGCACCGGCGGCAACACGACTTTATTGAGTCCGTGTCTCCCATAACCCTCACTGTCTCCTCGAGATGCTTACCGAAATAGACAAGCCCGGGAACGGATCAATCATTTATGCCTCCGACTTGCAGACAGCGCCACCACCCCGCCATCCCCGCTCATACTTGGGCTTTGCCGGGCGTTGTTACCCATACTGAATCAAACTGTTAAGCTGCAACTATCGCACCTTCATCTGTACCGGTGACTCAAAAAGACGACCTGAACCCTCGCAAAGGTCCAGGGCGTATATTACATCCACTTATTCCACATCCGCCCAGCAGACCACCAAGCCCCCTTCATGAAAATGTTCCACCAGTTCTGTCCGCCCTCATCTAAGATTTCAACTTGAATCTCTCGACCTCTTTTCTTCAGGCGAAAGAACAAGCCAACTGCGAGCGCTGTATAATTATCTAGCCTTATGGGCTGTTCATCGAGCAAAATTCAAATGATGTCTAAGCCAGCCCGTGACTTTAACATGCCTGAAGAGTAACATCACCGAACGAAAACCTTTGATCTCCTTCCCGTTGTATATCCCAACTTAGTCCATGATATCCACGTCTTCGCGCTCTGACGACCCCTTTGGTGGATGTCCCTTGAACTCACATCATCTGTAAAGGAACGATGGTGCTTCCACTGTGGCTTTTTGTATCGTCTGCTCAGGTTCAAAGGACCCATCTGTGGTACCAGCGAGAACATCGGTGCGCAAATATAGGGTCGAAGCTTCTCCGAAGTTGATA
This sequence comes from Podaxis sp. C-F-92630, assembly GCA_018524945.1. Lineage (NCBI taxonomy): Eukaryota > Fungi > Basidiomycota > Agaricomycetes > Agaricales > Agaricaceae > Podaxis > Podaxis sp. C-F-92630. Next base: position 12,506 of record JAEUWS010000383.1, read on the forward strand.
ATGGTCAACGGAGAGTATACTTGTAGCATATCAAAGTCTGTTATCTGTGTTTCCTCTTTCAGCTGGTGGAGACTCGGCTCTCTAACAGGTAACAGGAAGATCGAAGGGGGAACTAGAATAAATTAATCGCAAATATGGGACGACAAGCATGCAACAGAATCGGCCTGAACGAACAATAGAATACGAGGAACATTAAGATAGGAAAGTTCATTACGGTAGTAGCATACGCGAGCCGAAAGGGGAGGAACGGCGAACCTAAAATCCAAACTTTTAACAAACGCTTAATCCCGCTTCTTCGCGTCACCCTCCTCAATGATGGTACTCGAAAATTCAAACCGACCAGTGTCTTCCAACCTCCGAATCAGAACATCACCAAAGGCAGTCATAGGGGTAAGAACGCCACCGCGGCGCCGAGCCAAGTAAGGAAGCGCTGCTCTCGCGGCTTCTGGTGAGTTTATTTTTGAGCCAGGGGGGATGATGAAGGATAGTGCAGACTCAGAAATCATGACTATGAAGCAAGAGTATTAGCACAAGTTTAGCGAGATTAGAAGGTTAGAGGTTGTGAGTGATGACGAGGAAATGATATAGGCAGCAAAAAGAGGAACAGAGGAGAATTACATACTTGCGGTGAGAAGATAGCCTGGGTCGCCCTTGCCCTTCATTACAGTCTTGGCATAGACTGAAGGCTCAGAAGCAGATTTAGTAATATTGGTGGCAACCATGTAGCCGTGTTGCATATTTCTAAAACGCTATTAGTCTGGTTACTAGCGAGCTTCGAACTTGGTAGACGTACTCGTCTGAAGGACCTTGGCCCGATTGAGGCACGAGCTTCTTGGCGAGCCATCGAACCTACACGGCGCGAGAATTAATTTTACTGAGCAGAATAACCGAACAGGTAGCACACGTACAGGTTTCACGAGAGCAACAAGGAAAAATCCGGTCAGGAACACGACCGTGAAAGACACAGCCTGGAACACGTTAGACATGCGCAGAAACTCGTCGTACACGAAATCGGGTCCGTATCGAGCTAGCTGTGCTTCTTTTGAGTTCGAGGTACGAGCCTCATACTCGAGGAGACCGAAAGTTCGTTGGACAAGTGCTTTGTTGACGGGCTCCATGAAGAAGAACGCGCCTATTAGTGGACGTGCGCCAGGGACCGGGAGGCGGTAGTACAGTGGGATGCGACGAGGTGTGGGACGGCCGATGACTGGATTTTACCCGTGAGTGTTCATAAAACACGGTAATGCTAGGAAAGAACGCACCCGGGCTGAGGGAGTACTCTACCCGTGACGCTCTGAGATCTTTCCTTGGGACTTCTTCGAGTATTGTCACTACGGAGTTGAAAGTCCCGCCAGAGATCCCTCCCTTGACCGAATGCATTGTCATTGATGTTCCAACATTAAGAGGTGTTGGCAGAGATTTGAGCGTCTTGTTTGCGAGGTGTGCAGAGACATCAGAAGGAACAGAATCGTATCCACATGAAGGCACGATGATGGAACCAGTCTTACTGGCGATGAAGTCGTACCTATGGCCAACGTCTCATCGGTACTCTGCCGAAAATAACATAATAACGCACTGCCGAATGATATGCCATATCCACACTGTTTCCCCCGTCAAATCAACATAATGCACTCCATGCTTCGCACAAGCCTCGACCACGGGTGTCCCCCATCGCCAATACGGGCCAACAGTGTTAATGACCACTCGTGTCGACTTTACAGCCCTCTCAACGTCCGCTGGGTTGGTAACGTCAACCTGGACAGTTCGAATGGTGCTGACATTTTGGAGATTAAGTTCCTCGAGGAGAGTCTGAAGCTTGGCAGACGAGCGCGCGCCGACGGCGAGAGTGAATACGTTGCGCTGCGGGTGTGCAGAGAGATACCGTGTGATGAGACGGCCTGTGAAGCCTGTTGCGCCGAGAACGAGGAGGTCTGTTTTGTCGGACATGGTGTTACTATGAGGAGGAGCCGCAGCGGTAGAGTCAAATATGCCACAACGTCACCTCGGGCTGCGAACCTGATGCGCTTGCTGTATCCGGTCCTGTAGCCGCCCATTTCTCACGGATCGAAAAACATATGTTCGGTATTCCTCGTTCTTGCGACGTTTTTTTCCTGTTTTCATAATGGGTGGACAGTGGCTAGCATCGTTCTAATAAGTCGTCATAAATGCATTACAGCCGTAGGACGGCAGCTGATTGTCCAAGAAAGAAGTCCTAACTACCTAACCAGGGCAGAGTGGACGCGGGTAGGACGAAGGTACCACGATACGTGAGGTCCGGAGTGGCCGGGATTACTTAACTTCAAGTGAAAACCTGCTTTGATCTATCAATTATGTAGGAGAGAACGCGAGGATGGGCATTTCATAGCCCTCTGGGAGTTCTATCTTTAAACTAACATTACGAATCTCCTAGCTTTGGAAACGGCGGAATGCAGCACTCGTATCTATATAAAAGGAGGGATTTAGTTGAAGCGTCCGCCAGGGTAGTGGGTCCCAACACTCGCTACTCGGCTCTATATCCGTCTTGTTAATGCGATCAATTTGAGGTAGAATTATCACAGAATCATCCACAGGAGTGAGAAATCTTGAATATTCACATACAACTCCATCATCATGATACAAGGCAGTGGCAGATGGTTTCAGGTTATGCCGTGCCCTTTACCTTGCCTTACAGAGATGACTCGGAGGCTACCACATGCAAGGTGGGGCCTGATTCTACCCCTGCTTTTCTTTTGATTGACGTTTAATTCCTGGTGTCTTAATTCCAATCGAATTTTGGATTTTCTCACCACGAGAATCGACTCGTACTTTGCCAGCCACAGTAAGTTGAATACACCCGAAGGAGGTTGATATTATGATATCATTTGTGTGTCTTGACGTCTTTTATGCAGTTTGCTGGACCCAGACATGTCGGTCACCCACTGCTTTCAACACGTTCCTGCACTCCCGCTGTATGTTGCCTTCATGCCCATATTGCCTGAGGCTCTACCCCACGAAGATGGTTTATTATAAGGGTTGCTACGATCCGGATCATACAGTTGAGAACATTTGAGGCTGGGATTATCGAAATTACGGAAAAGCCTAACTCGGTGGCTCCGGGCATACCGTGAAGACCATTCTACGCGTTAGCCGAACTACAGCTGAATACACGGAGGACGGCAGAGCGTATAGCCGAATTCCGGAAGTTTCACGAAGGCAGTCCATTGATTTCCGAGAGGTTTGGTGGATACGGCCATCGGGACAGAGTCAATGCACCTGTCATCATTTACGATCACGGCGAAGGTCAGACAACCACGACAAGACGATATTCTCTATGAGTAAGCCATGTGCAACCATGCCCATTGACGGGGTGTTAGACTTATCTAACCAAGATTGTCCGTCGACGGGGCCCGACGGAAGCATTCCCTCTGTAGCCAAAATGACCAAGAATGGTAAGATACCGGAAATAGATCAATTTCTCTGCTTTCGAGCCCAGTTCTCTGGGAGATGATCAAAATGATGCAGTTCCTACATTGATCCTCTCCAGACTCTGGTTTACCACGATTAATGGTAGCCTTGGGCATATAAACTATGGTGTGCATAGCCTGGGGCACCTGACTGCTGCGAAAATGAGCCAGCCTCACACGACCTTTCAGCTGGATCTTCAGCCCACTCTCGGTGCATGGTTTATTGGCGCTATTGCCTCCGTCGGGTAAGTGGTTGTGAAACTGCAATTGGACGCAGGAATTAATAAAGGCTGGTTGCAACATGATTTAGTCTACTAGGAGTTGTTAGCCTCCAGTCTTGGACGTATTTCCTGCGCTTTCCGGACGACCACCGCCTCTTGAAGATCCTGGTGAGTTTGGCTCATTGTTAACTGTATTCTGGAGTCACTCACAGTTCCGTTGATAGGTTCTTGCAGTGTGGTGCGCGGTTTTCTTGCATAAAATAGGAACGGAATGAAATTAACACGACAACTTCAGGGGGCTGGAAGTCGTGAAGTCTGCGACGTCTGTCCATGCCGGCTACTTCCTAGCAGTAGTGAAATGGGGTGATGTGTTGGCATTGCTAAATCCTATCTGGTAAGTAATGGTTATTCCTGTCGATATCTGTGGCCAACAAATACACATACTATACTAGGAGTATGAAGGTGAGCATTACGCTCTTGCGGATATTTTTTTCATTCTAATAGAAAGCCTTGAAAAAGGTCATGGTACTTCTCGCCGTAAGTCCCGCTCGAACCGCCCGGGGGACGAAAATCGACAATTCATGTAGAATACCGTCATCTTCCTTGTCCATATCTTCTTTGCACACAAAGTATGGCTATGTGAGTCTACGGCTCGGACATATTATATTGGACTGACGGTGACCCGCTCTGAAAGTAACTCGAAAGCGTCATCCGTGGATACCGATAATAATTGTAGGCACATCCTTCTCCCTTTTTCTTTGACCTCTTCGGTCTAAGTCATGATATAGATGGTCTTCTCTGTAGCCGACTTCGGTGAGTAGGTTTCACTCAGATGTCTTTTAATCGCATGTATTGATCCAATCATAGCGATGGGAACGGGTATGACACATCTATGACCGTTTGTCTGACGCCACTGACTGGTCATGTTTCTTGCGGACATTAGCTACATTTGTCGCCAGGTGAGTATTGCTTATCCCGTAACTAACATTGTATGTGAACTAATCCCCCTACAGCCTGATTAATGCGAGTTACGAAGCCATTATCTTCGGAAGGGCTGGCGTAAGCACTGTCATGTCACGAGTAATTTTACGCATATTCATCGTCAATGTAGCGATTTGCGACTGCAGGTTTAGGGAGTGCCATTATCGCTGACTGGACAATTACGGCTTCCCTTGTCATTTTTTTACGTGCTGAGCAAGAGTCTCAGTCCAGCTTCGGCTTGTAAGTGGCCGTTCCATGCGACCTGATTCGAGTGCTCACTTCTTTCCGAAGAACCAAGAAATTCATCAGCAGGCTCATTTTCTACACCGTCAACATCGGTCTTCTAGTTAGGTAAGTCTCTTTTCGTCACACTTTTGCTGATGAGTCAACCATGAGCCAACGTTACCTAAGTTTGGCGGATCTTGTCGTCCTCATCCTAGTGAGTCTCTTCTACATTACTTATCAACCGAATCTTGATGTTTCGCCTATCACAGCTCAATGTCAAGTTCAAATCACTTAATCTCTATCAACTAATGTCTTACGAGATAGTTGGAAACTGTGAGTAATCATACTAAGTATTACACAAATCCGACATTCATCTCGCCTCAGTATATGCAAACACTCTCCTCGCATGGTAAGAACATGTTGGCTCAACGTGTCAAAACCTCAGGCCTCACCTAGCTTCTTACAGCCTCAATATGAGATCAGCACCTTCCAGCCTAGAATTATCCGAGTTGGCAAAACCGCAACATCTTTCCACTATGTCTTGCGATCGGGCTTTAATTAGCACACGGGTGAGCCGCGACTATTCTCGGGTTTCCCAGGTGAATTATACCCGTTTTGACTGTATCGTACCCAGGGCACTACAAGCTCGCGAGCACCCTCCATCAGATACGAACACGAAAGATCATTGACAGCGACTAACGTGAGAGGTAACTGACTACTTGGCTTCCTCCTGCTCACGTCCCTGCTAGGCAACGGATTATAAGAGCTCCTGGATGGATACAGAGACAGGTCGAAGGAACCGTGATCGAGTAATAACATATCCTGGGATTGTCGTGACCAAAACGACCGTGACGACAACTGTATAAGTGGCTGGACAAGCTTCGTGGCGTCGGGCGAACGGGCCTAGGTCCATCTTGGGGACTTTGTGCATATATATCGTGGACATATTATGGACAATGGAATGCTATCTTACCGGTACATTATGCACGAGACGAACATAATGAGGAAGCAAAGAAATACTAAACAATGACTGGAGCCATTTGGTCAGGGTATTCTGGCATCAATGATTTCGGTCCATAGGAAGCAAACGCTAGCAACTGCCTCAGAGACGAGGTGAAGGGAGTTGAGACGATGAATGACATGGATACCTCGAGGTCACATTGTCTGATCTGCCGAAGGCCAACGTTACAAGCTCACAATCTCTCACAACCCGCGGACAAATCCGACATTACCACATCGTTAAATAAGCCGTCTTCACAAACACTATTCATCTCGGACCTGACACGGAAAGCGTTGAATGCAGGTGGTATCACTGCCCATGGCATCTTCGCCGGATCAACGGCCCTGGGAGGAGAACCCGTGGCGAGTTTAGACTGCATGTAACACTCGATTCTCAACTCCTACAGGACCAGCACAGGCCATATTTGTCAAGTGTGCCGAGGGAAGAGCAATTAGTGTAGGTCGTGTGACCAGAGATAAGGTTAAATATAACGCCACGTACCTCAAAACTCTTGTGTCCCAATGCCGGTGAAGCCGTGATGCTCTGCAAGACCTCATTACACCCTTGACCGACACGTAGTCCTTGGGTTTCGCGGAAGCGGTGGACTCTCTTAGATCCTGCGATGGGTCGTTGATTTGGTGAAAGGACGAGGGTGGGTTTGCGGGATGGGATCGTGCAGGCTGGAAGAGGAGTTACTGGTGTCGGGGGTGTCTTGGGCGTGGTCTCGTCTTCGGATTCCGAATCCGTGTCGATGATAAGGTCAGCAACGAGGGCTGGCAATGCTGGCATGTGCGAGATGAGCATCGTAGGATAGATTGTGCGTTGGAGGTTGTAGTAGCAAGAAGATAACGCGTCCTGCTGCGGACTATGAGTGGTGGGAGAGTGACGAGTAACAGAGCATGAGCAAGATGTTGAAAAGAAGAGGCCCGATATAAGCAGGACGGAATTAAGACGAGCCAAAGTTGATGTACAGGTGAGAGATACAGATAAGCGGTGTTTGGCCTATCCCTGACTCGCGTCACTTGAGTAGAAATTGCGCCACGTTTGGAATTGCGTGTGTTGGCGACGAGTTGCTAGCGAGTGATAGGGATCAAGGGCTGGATCAAGCCTTGGCGTCAATTTGACCACGGGATAGGCCCATATTGACTACCAAGTTGGTGTAAGCGGAGCGTGGTTATTCAAGTGTGGGCGATAGACGTATTCCGGGAGATAACATGATCTCAATCCAGAACATGCTTAATTGGCAACGAACTGTGCTGCGGCAGGCGGCGGCGCTGGGTGACTCCACGTGACTTCGGTTGATGTGGTATGTTGTGACTTTTATCACTGGATGGTAGTTGTTTGGAGTGTAACAGTCTAAAGGTGTCGGGTTGAAGGCACAGAAGAGATCCAAGATTAGTGGGAGCAAAAGGGCGAGCGGGTGAACGTTGCGTAATCCATGCGAGAATAGGAGTAATAGTGCTTCGACATCGCGTCATGCCATGCTGCTACACTTTCATTGCAACCCAGAATTCTGCATAATAGATCCAGTGCATCATGGCGCTCTTGTCACTCGTGTATTCACACTTGACTGTTTGAGGCGCACGAGCATCATCTGGACCCCCTCCTTGATACACGACAAAACCAATCTCCTTCACGACCTGCATCACCTCTTCCAGGCTTAGTTCAACTTTAGCTTGCGCGCCACCGGGCCAAAGTAAAGGGCCAAGATTGATCCAAATTCCACCGGGACGCAGTAAATGGTAGATTTTCTCGATGGTTGAGAACACGTTGATGGACGTGTCAATGAAGAATAACGTAACAATAAAATCATATCCTGGAGCTGTTGCGTTTGAAGCAGCTGCGCATGATTGACCTGTGGGACCACGAGGAGGGACGGGCAGTTTGAGAAAATCACCCTCGATCAATTCCAGATTCGACGTGAAACGTGGGACGACGTCCGGAAACGAGACAGTACGGAACAAAGATTCATTCGACCGTTGATGCGAGAACCAGTGCGCGAAAGGCTGGGTCTGGTGTTGGTTCACCGCAGTGTCCGACGAGAAAAGGAATCGCATGGCAAGTGTCATGAAATATGAGAACTCCACGGCAGTAGTGGTGAAACCTGATAGAAGGATCAGCATCGGGCACAAAAGCTGTATGCTAAACCCTACCGAGTTGTGAAATCTCCCAGGCAAGCCGACCGAGGCCCGAGCCGGGAACGAGCACTCTCATTCCTGCTCTCTCGGAAGGTGAGATTTGATACAAGACTTCAAGTATTGGCCGGAAGATTATCTCCCGTTCGCTCGCCCCTTCCTTACTCCAGTCTCGCACGAAATGCTTCAAAGCCTCTCGGACACGTGCAAGGTCGGCGTAGTTGATGTCATAGGGGGGATCGTCTTTGAGACCGAATTGCAGGCTAGCTAGTGCGGAAATGGCTGTAGTTATCTGAGAGTTTTGCCTTGTGGCCTCCCTAAGTCGTTTGAGTTTGTCAGGGTAACCAATTCGAAAACCTAGGCGCTTATGGCTCCGGCCTATTGATCCATAGGAACGTTCCATCGATGCGGTTTCCTGGTTTGCGAGTGTTGCATAATGGCAATAGCTTGCATAAGCGCGGTTTAGGGAGAATGGAGAGGGTTTGGTCAGACGCAATCCTGTAAGGAGTTGTCGGATGTCGGACCAGGGGAACGGAGGAAGTAGTTTGCGGCCGACCAGGAGGACAAACAAGGGGAAGAGGGCGGCCAACAGGACGTCAAATGTCAATGTGTCCATTCCTGTATGCGGAAGCAAATCTGTGGCCCCCAGGACGTGGCAGGAGAGACGCTTGCACTGCGAGTACCGCATCAGAAACTCAAATTTCGAGTGTATTCCCACGGTAATTGATGAACGTCGAACGGAGATAGCAAAACTTCAAAACCAAAAATAGATTGTTCGATATTCTACATTCAACAAGGATATGGCTACAAAACTAAACAGCGAGTTCGTATTATGCTTTCATCCGATAGTAATGCGCTTAGGAGCCTGCTCAGGTGTGGTCTTCGGGAAGGTAACGGTCAGAAGACCATTTTCCATGGACGCCTTGATTTCTTCATCCTGCATCGAACCCGTCAGCATCACCACATTCCAACTTGAAGAGGGTGAAGACCTACCTTGACCCCTTGAGGAAGCTGAAGAGTCCTAGAGTACTTGCCATAGCGACGTTCGCGGATGGCATAACCACCTTCTTGATGCTCTTCTGAAATCTTACTCTCGGCAGCGACAGTGAGTCTGCCATTGTGGACGTCAAGGGAGACATCTTCCTTCTTGACACCTGGCAGCTCGAACACGGCTGTCACGAGGTTCTTCTCAGAGTCCTCATGAAGGTCCATCCTTTTGAAACGTGAGTGCTGTGTCTACTATGAAGTAAAGTGCAACAAACATACCTCGGCTTGAAGGCCCGGACCGCGTTGTCAGAGGAAGACCGCTGGAGCTGGCGACCGTCATTCCCCGAATTGGGGGATGCGAACGCGGCACGAGGAAGAAGCACCTCGTCAATAAGACGATCAAGGTTGTAGAATGGCTCGTAGTAGAAAGTCGACATTATCGAAGAGCTGGTGTTGTGAAGTATAGGAGATGTTGTTGAATTCTGCTGAAGGATGGGCCGCCTACACCTCGCTTTATATCCTCGAGCTCCCAGTGGTGTACAGAGTAATGAACTATCTCGAATGACGTCGAACCTATGCTCCGAAGCACCTCCTAGGTCATAGTTGCCACCAGAGAGTACATGAACATCGTGGAAGGTTCTAGAATAACCAGGAAGTTGAAGAGGAGAGACATTAGTATGTTCAAACCAGCTACCATAATTCACCGACATAATGACTGACAAAGACACCTTGACCTTGAGCAATGGTTGAGCTTGGCCCTTCAGACATTCAAAGCGCCAGGTGTCTGCTTTTGGATTGTCCTTACTTAGGACAGCAAGCCCCATCATGTACCGTCACGTGATCACAAACAAGCGTTACTTGCGACAACCTGATACTGAACGAAACGACACTCTAGCCCAACAGGCTGAGCCAAGACTACTGGGAGCGAGGGATTAGTCCCTTCTAGTTTCACTGCTTAATATTTACATCCCTACAATCTATCCTATGACATGGGTATTGCCTACGAGCACCATGCAACATTATTCAACCAAGGAACTGACCTAGAGACGGGCTCTTGGGTATGTGCTTGGCCTATGTAGTTCAGAATTTGCCCGAGACAACCTCGATGTGTTACACGTTTCTTTCTTCAATGGTCGAGACGTCACGAACAATAGAGCCAAGTTGTTGATCTCCGCAATCCGGCGACTGGAGGCAACACTGCGGCCAGGCGTCATCGCTCGCGAGTCACATGAATCACTTACGCCAGCTCGCATATCGCAGTTACATAATGCCGTCGGAATATTTCTTACGAAGGAATGGGAAATATGTAACGTTCAATGGCATCTTACGACAGATATTCAAGAACGGGAGATAAGGTCCCTACTGGGAGAGCTCTTGCTAGTGGCTGGATGGGATTAGGTCTTCACGGTGAGGTAGCATACCGTCCTTTAACTGCACGATTGGCTACCCAGGATTGCATGTCCTACTGTGAAAGTATACGACCTCGTCATTGCGAGCACAAAGAAGCGATTGGGGGGTCTCTCGAGAACTATTGAACTAGCGATAAAGTGTATCTGCAGAGAATGGTGAATACGCCCTATATCAGGAGACATTGTCGTGCTTACGAAATACAGCAGAACAAGATTGGGGCTGGGTGTTGTCCTGGCTTGGGTCCAAGGTCAGCGTCACAAGTCGTCCATCTATGACACAGGCTACATCCATTGATCGGTTGGTTGTTCGGACACGAAGATGTGAATGGGCGTACTGATGTGCTATCAGTGAAATGGACTATGAACTACTGTAGTTTTACAATGTCTGGATGGGATTTGAGCGGCTTTCTAATAGCTTTACTACTCGAACGATGGAACAGACTATGTACGATGGATCTCGACGAGATCCACCGGAATACGGAAACGAGAATTCCACATAAATGACCCAAATCCGGAACATAGAGCGCAAAACAAGATCATTCTGGGAGCATCACTATTCTCTACTTATCAAGTACCATGCTACGGGAGATCCAACCAGTGAACATCTTCAAAATCTTCGAGTACCCTCAGATCAAAACCTGCCCGTTTCAACTCCCTCAGCCTCACCTTGACATCTGGTAACCATTCAATCTCTGCTGTCTCTAACGACAGGCGGAAGCTGTTATTATGCTCATCCAATCTTCCAACCAGCATATCCTGCACAGCGATCGAGTAAGCTGCGGGGAGATAGTCGAGGTCCGAATCTCCTTCCCCAATAATCAGCTCCTTTAACCGAGGAAAAACTTTCACCATCCTCAAGTTCCGCCGTCTTGGCCTAAGCTTTTGAAACAAGGCTAGGACTTCCTGAGCACTGCAATGGGTCAGGCTGAGGTGCTCGATATTGGAGTCACCACGAACATAGTTGATATAGGAGGGCTTTCCGAGGAGTTCCAACTTGGTAAGCGTTGCTGGCAAACGATTAAAAAACACTCCCAAACCGCCCTCAGTGCGGTAAAGGCGAGAAAACCACCGCAGCTCTCTAAGGACAGGGGTGTGAAGGTGACTTGCAAGGGCATCGCCCCAAGGGCTTGGATCGCTCTCCCAGTCCAGAATCTCCAGATACTGGAATGTGATTGGACTAACCAGCGTTACTGGCTTTGAGGGTGCTGGGCGAAAGGAGGGTGTTATGCAATGGAACTCGATGAGATTTGGGCATTGAAGGAATACCTGAACCGATAGATCGGGTGGTATCCTTGATAGAGTAAGTGAAGTGATCGTCGACCACGGCAACTGGAAATCTGCATCAGTCCGCCAAAGTGCTTCTTGAAGAGACATTCGGCGAAGTGGAGCACTATGTGGAAGTATAACCTGTTTGTCTGGAGGATAGGTGGTGGGACGGCAGAGATCGAGCGAGCATTCAGAGAGTCCAGTTAGGCGGGGGAGATATTTGTGCCATCTGCGCGGAGGCCTGACGAAGTAAAGTTTCTTGATCCTCGGCAAGGTTTCAATGATAAAGTCATCGATACTCTCGTGGACGAGGAACGGGGTTGTAGGATTATCATTGAAAAAGTGAAGGGCGAGGGCGAAGGGAACGGTCTTTGAATTCTCAATGAAGAGCCGTAAAAGCTTTGCGCTCTTCTCCGCGGAGAAGGTACCGATATCCAAGGTGATGGATGTCCAAAGGCAGGGGCTAGAACGAGCGACTTGCCGCCAGTGGGACGAAACTGCTCCGATGACCAATTGAAAACGTCGGCCCTCTGGCACTTCCATGAAGTCGTCTTCACTATAGTGAGGAAAGCCATGGTGCTCGCTAAAATCTTCGGGTGGGCGAGCATGCTCAAAGATGGAGGACAGAGTCTCGACCGGAAGCGTTGTCGTTGGCGACTGGATCATGTTCAGCCTTCGTAGGAGCGTAGCTCTTTCATCATGGAGCTGCGCGATGAGCTTCTCTAGTCTACGCGTTTCCTCGTGAATATATGCGACTTCGTCCTCTCTCGACCCGACGAAGTGATGAGTAGGTGTGCGTGGGATGTGGAACGTGGTTTGGTGACAGTTGGAACATGTTGTCGCGCTCATCGATGCAGGTGTTTGGGGTTCCGGAACAAGGCAGGGGAGGGCAATGCAAAATCCGCTCCAGAATGCTGATCTCTAAAGACGGTTGCCAAGCGCGTTTTCGGGACAATGGGCTTGACATCATTAATCACGCCAAGAGAGCGTCTAAATTTCACAGGGTGGTTTTGAAATTTGTGTCCACACCGCACCAAATTTTACTCTGTCATTCTACTTGTTATAATATGTCCTGGCATTGGTTGTCGTCTACTCGAACTCCCAAGAATCCTCATGTTGTCAATCGTTGTTTTGACTATCTGCATCCTCTCAACCAGGTACAGCCCAAGGATTGAACTTCTCGGCATGACATATCCGCTGGGCATCACGAAGATCGCATGTCTCGAAGTCACGATAATACTTCAACTCGAGGTTAAGCTCCCAATACCAAATGGTTGCTGAGGCACCGTTTCCACAAACATATAAACCTGTGCACGTATCTCCTCGGGAGCTAGGTGTGGGGGCAGAGGTGGTTGGATAATATGGTCGAATGATCCCCAACTTTTCACGTTCGCTGATTATCTTTAAATTGAACGATACATTAAGAAGGGTCACCGCGCATTTCGGGAGAGGAAATAGACCTGCTTGAAGCCAGCAACGTCAAACTTACGGAACTCCTCGGGGTGAATGTGCCGGAACACTGTGCCACGGATATTCCTGATGTTGGACGAACAACCAAAGGTCCTAGAGGTGGTCGAGCCCCCTAAACACAAGTTTCCTGCATTGACCAAATGTTTGCGGTAGTCAATGTTCGAAAGCCTTTGCAGTGCTTGCTGGTGCCAAGTACCCATATTGAGTTTGCGCTTGAACAGTGATACAGTAATCTGATAAAAGACCTGGGCCCTGAGGTATGAGTTGACAAGTTCGTTCGAGTGGTTGGGATACGGCCAGAAGAGCGAGGCGGCAGAATTGGGCACGCCAGGCGTTAGAGTCAGATCTACGAACCAGAAGTGAGATATAGTCAAGGAAAAGGTGAAGCCATGACGCACCCGACCCCTGGACCCGATAACTCTGTGCATGATAGAAATGGAGCTGGAGATAGTGATTGAATAATTTCCAGTGATTTTCTGGCGTTCTAGCACAGAAGGCGCCCGAGCGAGTCGGGTCGCTAAGGAAGTCGCAGAATGATTTGTGATAGAACGAGATAAGTCCTCCAACGCAATAAACGCCATGATGCAGCTGCGCCATTGTTTCAGGGGTCGCATCAACGAATGAACCCGTGGAAACGGTAGGTTTGTCAAAATGGAGCCGCCTTGGACCATCTTGGAAGTGGAGGACAGCATGAACCTGGTTGCATACGCCCTTGAACTGAATCTCGGAGAGTCCGAGTTTGTTGCCCTGATATATTGCACTCCACTGGTAGTCCCCGATGCCGTCGAGAAGGAGGTCGGCAAAAAGGAGCTGGATGGAAGGAAGTATTTCCTTGGGGATGCGCTGCATAATAAGCAGATAGAAGGCATCCAGCTCCGCAAAAAGCGATTTTGCGGCACTGACCCTGGGGCCGCCATTGGATTGTTGGATGGCAGCGAGAACAGCACGTAGTGGTTCATCAGGTGCCAGAGAAGGAAATTGATCAATGAAGCGAAGAACACTGGCTGGATAGACGAAGAGCCCGGCTGAAGCGCTCACGAGCAATTGAATATCTTCGTCACTTGGCCAAGGAAATGACAGTGAAAGGTTACGACGTCGAAGGATGTTCTTAAATTCACCCCTGAGGTATAGCTTGATTTCTTCATCGGCTTTGCGAGAGATAGGAAGTAGCGCCACATGGCAGAGGGAGGCGACGGTAGTGTTTGCGAATGTGGCTTCGATATGGGGCTCAGGGCGACTGAAGAAGGCCCAACGGAAAGGAGTGGTTTGTCCGCGGACGGACGCTGCAACAATTTCGACGATCTCACTCTGTGCATCTTTACTCTTGCACTCGTCAAGTCCATCGATAAAGATTACCCTGCTTCCTATCCCCTTACCCCGGTTACGTAGTTCTTGTAGTGGCTCAGCGATCAAGGATTTGAACTGCGACGCCATAGTTTTTGTAACGAGTGTCTTGTCGCGATGCACCTTTTCGTCGAGGATTTCACGGTAGTCAGGGAATTCAGTGGAGAGCTGGTACGCAAGTGAGGTGAAGAAACGTGTGTGGTCATCACGTCCATTGATAGAGAAGAAGAAAGCGGCAGCGACATGGCCAGATTCCTTCAGTTTACCCACACAAGTTTGGGCCACCGCGGATTTGCCAACTCCAGCTGGTCCTTTCATCCAGTATATAAACGAAGGCTGAGCACCCAGAGAAGGGATGGCCCAGTGAGTGATATCTTGGATATATTGTTCGCGAGTTCCTGGAAAACATTGAGGGACTGGATGGCGGGCTAAGGCATCGTATGCTGCCGCTGGAGTCGAAGCTTCTCGGAGAATGTCGATACCTTCCAACGGGTCAGATATCTCTATACACACCGTCGCGATACAACTTACCACTTGGTCCATGAACAATGTTGTTTTGGACCCCTATGTCCGTAAACTCCCCACCATGGATTACGAAATTTTTTGCGCGAGGAAATATGGGCATGCCTCTCCAAAGGAATGGGATGTGCTTGAGGGTGGTGGCGATCGATGGGGCTTAGTAGAGATGGACGATAATAAGTCGCTTTTTCACACAGCCTTCGGCACTATTCCTGTCTGACTCGGAGTCCGACTTTGGATTGATCTTCCTGGAAAGCGCTCCGGAGGACATTGGTTATTTATAAAGGCCTGTGCACGCGTCTGTTATTATCTCGGGAATTTCTTCAGAATGGTCATTTCCTCTGAATGCCTGTGAGGTAACAGGTCCCAGAACGTCGAGCCAATTCTTTGAGCTAGATTCGGATGATAAAACTTCTTTCACCAAACTCCAGCATCCGGCAAAATAAACGACGAACAAACAGCTGTTCAGGAGGGCAGTGTGTGAAGGCTATGTTCTTCTGGTTACCGGTGACGGGTAGGCGCTCGCCTGCTTCTTCTGGCTTTCTTGTGAGGGCTGTTTTATTATTACCGCCGCATAGGTTCGCAGAGGACCATTCGTGTCTCCGAAGACTTCGTCAAGCCATGACTGAGGGATTCCCTGGAGAGCGCCTGACTTGCCTCCGTTCAGTCCCATCAGAGTCAACAATTTATACTGTGCCGCTCGCTGTACATTCAGCAACTACTCAAACATCCAAGGTTGAAAGGCGACGAGAAATCTAGTCCGATTGTCACATAACCCGTGCGTATCAAACAAAATGGCACAATAACGCAATACCAACACCTCCAAACATTCCTCAATTCCACACCTCCTGCGCAAAAATCCCCAACGCAGCATCCGACTTCACATCCGAATACGACAACACATCACTCGTATTATAAACCTTATCACTCTGCAACCCATTCACAATCTGCAACACCTGTTTCTCGACAAAATCAACAAACACGAAATCAATCAACGTGTCGTTCGAAATGCCAGCCGGCGGGTCGGACGAGACGAAATCCGGGGGCTCGAAGAAGGGAAGGGGCGAGTGTGGGGTGTCATCACCAATACCTGGGCAAGCCTACAAAAGCACGTCAGCCATTGAAGTGGAACGTCATTCAAACGCAACCGCACATCTTGTGTAACATATCCCAGTGTCAAATTCGCCATCGCCCTCTTCTCAAACCCACCCATACTATTCATCTTCTGCAACCACCCCCTGAAAATCTTCTCAACATCACCCTTCGTATACTTTTCCACAGCATCATAATACTGCCCCACTAAATCGCCTTCCTCCGATCGACGCTCATTAGCACCAGCATTATTCAATGCATCCACAGTCCCCGTAGCCAACGAAAGCGGAACGTCCGGGAGGTAAAGGAACGAATCAACAAAAGGCGAAATCGTGAACTGGTCGTTACGCGTGAATGGTCCAGAGTAGAGGTCGAATCGCATGGCGCCAGAGTTGATCATGAAAAGTGCGGGTTTGGTAGCTCGGGGATTATTGAGTTTGAGAGCGGTGGGGACGGCCTCGCCAATAAAGAGGGAGAGGAGGGAATTGTTTGCAGGGAAGGGCACTCTTTTCGTTGGTGGTCAGCATAAGGCTTAGGAAATCGAGGATTGACTAGACGTACTGGAGAAGAAGGTAGTCTTGTGGAGCAGTACCAAACACAAAGTTCAAGTCAAATCGGTCGCTAAGCTCATTCAGGCCCTGAGTGATCCTTTGACCCAATGAGGTATCGAAGTTGCTGTCGCTCCTTTGAGTATGGAACTGCGGAGTAGATTATTAGCTATGTTTGAAGGAATCTTCAAGGGGTGTAAATACTTCGTAGGTGACGCGGTTGGTGTCAAGATATCTCCTGCTGAACTGGATATCCTTTGTGCTGCCCTTCTTGTCCAACTTGGCACCTGTACAGACCCTAAATTTGGAAACGGAAGCGACTGCAGAAACGGGGGTACGTACTCAGCCAACCTATTGAAGAAATGATCAGTATAGTTCTATCAACGTCAAAGTTTCTGGAATAACGTACCGACTGTCTCCATATACCGTCCACTCTCCAGGGACATCGACCTGCTATCAAGTTGCACTGCATTCAAAGCTTAACAAGCACCTCCAGCAGACAGGCCGTTAAATGTACTCACAGCAATCACGAATGTGCGTGTGTCCTGAGATGAGGGAAGTCAGGTGGAATAACCTTCCCAATCCAGGCCTGCCCGAACTTACCTCCAAGAATAACGATGGGCGTGGTCTTATGAACTGCGCGAACCGCATTGAAAACCAAGGGCCCTAATAACAACCATCATTAACTCGGGATCTAAATTGCGAAAGACCAAAAAATGCATACAATTATCACGAGCGACTGGCATATGTCTGATGAAAACATCAGATATCAAATGGGATCTAGGCAACCAATACTCACCCAACAAGCAAAAACACATCGGGTTCCTCTTGGATCGCTTCTTTGAACTATGAAGGAGATCAGCCGAAGAAATGGCAACTCATCACATCACGAGGTTGTACGCACCCAGGCCTCATTAACCATATCCGCCACTTTTTGCACAGTCGTGTTCTCGTCGTTATCATCAAAGTCGAACAAAACGCCCAATGCGGTGATTTTGCGACCACTATGCAGCAGAAGAATCGTAATTTAGCAGTATAGCTTGCATATGATTGACATAGGGGACATACTGTTTGGTCTTGAACTTTGTGAATCGTTCTTATTATCAACGTCGGTCAAGTCAGTCCGAGGGACAAATACACAGGAGCGATGCTGAACAGACCTCCAACTGGGCGGGTAACGGGTTTACCATCATCGCCAATAATAGTGATATTGACGTTAGAGGACAGGTAGCGCCCCTTCAACGCTGGTGCAAAGTTTTGATGCCTGTTGAACGACCAACGTCAGTATGTCTGCCACCTTGGTAGTCATCGGACGCGGCACTGACATGTCCAGCGTGTTGTTGTAGATGTATAGTTCGTGGCTATCGCGTAATTTTGCCAGATGAGCTTTGGGTAGAGAAGGAAACGCGTGTATAGGCTCACTTTCCGATAGCCATAACGTCGTAAGGGAGCATTTTGACGAATTCATTGGCCTGGCGACCTAATGAGATTTTCGAGGGCTTGGGGAGAGGATTCCAAAATCATACATCATGAGCATCAACTCCGCCAGGCGGGAAGCCGTCGGTGAGACCAGTGCCTATTCCAGCATCATCAGTCCCATTGCTAAACAAGATTCCGGAAGCTTAGGGCTCACCGTCGTGCAAGTCACCACTATCAACCAACAAAAGATCCACGCCTTTTCTCTATCGATCAAGTTCAGGAATCTCCATCAACCGTCTCTCCAGTCCGAACTCACATCAGCGATTTCTTTCATATGCGTCACAAACGATGCGAAGTCACCCAAAGTGCCACTAAGCACAACTTATCAATACGCCTTCTTCACACTCCACGCTTCTAACACGAGAAAACTCACCTATAGTTCGGCTCGGGGAACGAGGTCTTTTGGTGACCCAACAGCCATCCATGACTATCCGTGGTGTGAATAAAGTTGATATCGCCCCACTCGAGTGGTCGAGAGGGAGGGGTGAGAGGTTGGTTTGGTGGTGGTACGTGTTGTCCGTGTCCATGATGGTCGTCATGCCCGTGGCTGCTACTTTGTCCATCCCGTCGAGCGTGACTATGCCCACCACATGCTTCAACAAGGAGTCCTGGAAGGACTAGGCCCAAGAACGAGAACCACGAAAACTTCATTCCACAAGCAACTCGTCAGTCTAGCAAGGGTTTAAGGGATTAACCAAAGGAGATGGCAGGAGGAAGCGGGTAGGGACACGAAGGTTCCCAGGTTGAAGTGGCTCCTGCGCGCCCACACACGAGATTATAAGCACAGGCGCTGATCGGACGAAGGGGTTATGCCCCGCGACAGGCATCTTCCCAGATAATATGAAGAACAAAAATAGAACACAGCAGCCATGTGGAGCCGACTGCTTGTGGGATACTGCGTCCAGCTTATGCCAAAGGATGCAACCAAGTGCCTAACAATGGAAAGAGTCCAACATCACATCAATGGGCAGCGCAGCAAGGATCCATGATCAATGATATCTCCCAAGGCGTAAAATATCTGAGGTTTTTGAACGTGACAGTTGACATCAGAGATCTTCTAGCTTGTATACATCATAGACAACCTCTTCATACGGATGGATCTAAGAGTAAACGTCGCATATGAGAACCCGGCACTAGAACAACGAGTATGAAAGATTGACACTGACAGACTTTAGCTCCTTTACAGCGTCCTTGACAGTCTCTCCTGCCCCCTTCCTATCAACCAGTGTGATCTCCACCCTATCTTCTTCAACATATTCCAGAGCACCGACCGAACCAACAGCAGGGTTCGCGTCATCCACCGGCTTGAACTGCCCTGTAGCGCACAGCATTTTGTATCAGAAATCTCTTCGCGAAGCACAAGTTCACAGCGTAAGAGGACCAGTTCCGCGTTGGACAAATGCACACTGCTCGTAATTGCCAATCTTTCCCAACTCGTTCGGGAACTTTCCGAAGAGGTGTTCGAGAACAGTCTTGGTGTTTTCCTTTGGGATAAAAAAGACTAGTTTAAAGCGCGAGAGAGCCATGGTGATGAGAAAGGGGAAGAATGATTAATGATGGAATGATGAGCGGTAAGCGTGATCAAATGTGCCACGACGCGGCTGATCCCAGTGATCCCATTTCCACACCCACCATGAACCTCTCCCTCTATAGCATCCAGGCCTTCGTTATCCTCGACTCAGAGGGAAATCGCGTTCTCGCAAAGTACTATCGCCCAAAAAGTCACCCGAACGGCGAATCCAAAGAGTTCCTCACCCTCAAAGAGCAAAAGGCCTTTGAAAAGGGATTATGGCAGAAGACTAAAAAAGCTGGAGGTAAGCTCCCGGTCTATCTTTCCAAAATATTCCAGAAAACATACAAATGCACGAAAACCAAGATTGACATTGTGATAATAGGTGACATCATCCTTTACGACTCCCATCTAGCAGTGTACAAACACTCGCTCGATCTCATCCTCTATTTCATCGCCGGTCCAACTGAGAACGAGCTCATGCTTTCAACGGCTCTCACATCACTCACTGACGCACTATCCATGCTCCTAAGAAACTCACTCGAGAAACGGGCGGTGTTAGAGAATCTGGATCTTGTGCTGCTCTGTCTAGATGAAACCGTTGATGACGGGTGCGCCATCCTCTTCGTTTACTTGACCTCGGTTTCTGACTGCACCATATTCTTGTTGCTCGCACTTGTAGAATCATCGTGGAGACAGACGCCGCAGCCATCGCTTCACGTGTCAGCCGACCACGTCCCGACACGACCGAAATTGTCATCAATGAACAGACAATCCTCAACGCATACCAGACAGTCAAAGAGCGCGTACAGCAGAGGATACAACAGATGTAACAACACCCCTATCACTGTTTTCATCCTACCTGCTTCCCTCTCATTGCTCTATGTATGCAATAGAAGATACCTTTGACGCTGCACCGCTTAGACCCTCTTCATCAGCTACCACTTAGCAAAGTGACTCACCAATGAATTCTCAGTATCCTCAATGTCCACCTCAACGGGGTAGTATTGGAGTCAGTTGACTTCAGGGAGGTGTAAAATTTAGGTCTGGGCGTGCGGTGTAGGGGGTGACCTTTCTTCACTGGCCATACGGTGTGTGCATTCACTGAACCCCCAGCGAAAGGGTCTATCCCCTCCAGTCCACAACCCAACCACCTAAACAGAACAACGAAACCCCGAACTCAATTAACCATCGATTGCCACCAACCACGCGCGAATCAAGATCCACACACACACGCTTCACCATTCAAAACCGCCCGACCAACCCTCTAACGCTTCCCGATTATCTTTACGTCAAAACCACCCTCCTATCCCGACCACAGTTGTCCCATGACGAATAAATGACGCACGGCGTATAAGCCTCAAACCCCGAATCAAAGCCACGATCAAATCGAGGTGCACACATCGAGGTTAAGACCATTCAGCATCCAACGCCCGGCATTTAATATTTAATATGAGTGTACTTCCTCGAAATCGCCAACATAACCACAAACAGCACAAACTACTGTTCATCTTATCTCCTATCCCCTTTATGATTACCGGCTGCACGAGGATGCATCCGATCGTTGGCAAAAGAATACAAAGCCTATTACTTGTAGAACCGCATAACTTACCTCGAGTCTAGCACGCCGCGAGCGCACGAGCACCTGCGCTTCTGAATTCTGTGCTCGTTGAATTCCCAAAGTCAAATGCGCCGACCGATTGCTCCGCGGAGCTCTGGAAAGCATGCTCCTCATCCACACCCAGAGCAGGCTCGAAAGCGTCGAGGTATACGCAAATATCCTTCGGAAACTTTGACGTGACTGCCTCCAGTGCCTCGGAGCACCACATATGCTCAACCTACCCACCCAAAAACCTTACGCATACGTCGAACTCAAACCTTAATCCAAAACGTAAAATCGAAACCGAGCCAGATCAATAAGTGGAGCACATACTAACTACTTACTTGAACTACAAGAAACTACTATTATTAAGCAAGGAAAAAGAAAGAGAGGAGAAAGAGAGGAACAGATGCGAGATACTGAGATGAGATCGAACGGCGGCTACAGGTACACAAGGAAGGAAAAGTTTGCGAAGTGAGGAAGTAGACTAAAGAAATCGCTTGTTGCTGTTACAACAGTTAAAAAATAGAGGCAAAGATCACAATGGACAAGGATAGAACGGGGGACTCGGGGACTTGCACAAACCGACGAGCAGCGGAGCATCCGAGGACAATCGGACCCAAAGATAGAAACACCGAAATACCCCATCAACCATCCTTCTTTCAGTACAATCAATCCGTAACACACATCACCCCAAAAACATAGCGAATGCATCGGCCAAGGCCACGTCGTAGATCGATTATCACGGGAATCTACACATAGCGCCTGCTGCCATACACCGGTCCGAGTCAATGTAGTGACACCAGTGACAATTGATATGTTTGAGAAGTTGCGGATGACACCGAGGCGATGAGAGAACAGGTGGACGTGGAAGATTTGGACAGGTTGAATGTAACAAGAATGGAATTGTCGGATATTCAATGGGGTGGATCCGGGGCGTCCGTGAAATTCGTACCCATGGACGCTAGACAAGCCGTTCATCTATTCAGTTGCGCATACATCCCGTGGGTGATCGTACGTGGGAAAAGCGGGTGGCGGTCATGAATCGTAATGTGGCGTTGACAGTTGTGGGGATAGTACAACAATGGTCATGAGGGGAAGTGGTAGAAGTACACTTGAGAAGCAGAACAAGGGCAAAGCGACGAAGACGAAAGAATGAGAGCCGAGCGAGAGACGAGGGGAGTGACTCGATGTCGTCCAACGGGGCCGCGTCATATCCACTGACTCAACACCAAACTATTTAAGCAATCAGCCTCTATACAGGAACTCAACAGCTGGGGGAAATGGAACCACCTATGGGCCACGGACGCCAAAGGGGTGGGGGGATAGGTATGCGCGAGCCTCGGAACCACAACCATATCGGAAGGGAGGGGCCACCGTGTATCACCGCGGGGTGGGGAAGAAAATCGAAACCCACCTTGCCTGCAATGACGGTGCGAGCCCAGTATATTGTACTGCGGCGATGGTTGAAGCCGCAGCAATAGAAAGAACACCAAGGACGACGCAGGTCCGGCCGCTCTTGGAGCTCGCGGGACCTGACGACCAGATGTCCGAGTCGGAGAGGACTGGGTGTTCATAGAGAGATACAGTAGCTCGCATAGTGCTGGTGTTAAGTGGTTGTGGTTGAGGGGGAACGAGGATAAGATGGGGGGTTGTGATGGGAGGGGAGACTGGGATAAGAGCAGTTCGTGCCGGGGAGGATTATATAGGTACGCGGCAACGGAATATCCGAGCAGGTTGTAAGATGCGGGGGGATGCGGTAAGCGCCTAAGGATGTGCCTCAGATCTGAATATAGATAAAATGAATATCAGGGTTAAGACTCAAGCCGAATATCTGACGTACTCTCTCTCTGTAAACCCGAGGCGCACAGCTGATATGAACTGGCCGTCTATAAACCAAGTCGGCTGGGCGGTAGGTGTTGGATGGATTCTACAAAGCGCGAGGCTGGGTCGTGGTATAAGTACCCGTTGGAGGCGGTCCAAACACGCACATGTCTGTCATTGTCAAGAAGACACTATTCCATCAAAACATCACGAGACCAAAATCACAGAATATCATAGAATCACTGCCCCGCCGCAAAAGAACATACAAAGGATAAGTGCACCTACACAACGACACGCACGTCCGTCTCTGGCCTAATGACCTCATCCACCACTCGTCAGCCCCCGAACACACAATTCCCCTCCGGCCCTTACATCCATGACACCCACACTCTCCCCAATTGTGTCATCCATCCATACGTGTCCATCGCATGACCATTCACCAATTCATTCCCAATGGTCTCATGTTTTGTCACCAAACATCCAAGCAAAGTACCCACTCAGTCGCAGACCCGTCTTTGGTTTAGGCACTTGTACATACATACACATATACGTATAGACACCGGCCGTCCCATACCAATTCAGTTTCATCGCTTCTTTATCGCCATGATGCATCATTGATACAGACTACCAACACGGCACGAAACAGCACCAGCAAGTGATAGATTACAACGCACTATGCCACATCTGGCGCATCTTGGGCCTAAAAAGTATCATGACTCATCAAGATGATCACCGTCGGGAACCATTCTTAGACCACGCCAACCACCGTCGGAGTGACCAAGTCACTAGTTCTTCACAGTCGATCAAACCGTCGAACATATCGAGCACGAATCGTCAGAAGCACAGCGGCCTCTTTGTGCAGGACGGCTTCTGGCGCACCGGAGAGTAGCGTTCTAATGTTCGACTATATAAACGGCAATGATACAGAAACATGCATAGCTATGACTAAAAACAAAAGGACTAAAAACAAAAGTACTAACCGGGTAACAATCAATCAACACGAACCAAGCAACAAAAAGCGCAGCAGCCAGGAGCGTCCATAACCAACGAAATGGTATCGTAATATGAAGATCGTCAACAAAAAGAAGAGGAGAGAGTAACGGGGAATGGAGCTCCTAGAGTGCTAGCAAAACAATAAGCAAATTCAACGGCAGATAGCAACGCAAACAATAGGGTATGAGATAACACCAAGCACCGACGTTCCCCGACTCCTGCCCCTCCAAGGATATTTCAGGTATGATCTTGCCTCAGAACAAGCAAACAAAATTGCTCGGGAACACATGCCGTCCCCTCTGCCTCCTCGCCTCATCCAGCAACTCTCCACTCCACCACCCATCCTCCGGCGTCGCAGTAACAGCAATAATATCTCCTGTCTGGAAATCGAATTCTTCGTCAATCGTCGCTTGATAATCATACAATGCTTTTACTGTATAGGAAAAAACCCCGGATCAGCAATAAGTCGACACCAAACTCCCAGAGCTAAACAAGAGCAAAGAATTTTCAGGAAGACCACAATGTAATGCGGCATAGCTCCGTGCGGAGAATAAATGGAGCATCAAAAGAACGCCGGACGCCCACAAATACGTAGGCGCCAACCCTTCACGCGCGTGAACGGGAAACGGGGAAAACGAGCGCCAATCTCTCTTCCTTTCCCCATAAATTCACCATCCCTGAGAATTCAAAAGTTCACTTCCACAGTGCACGGAACAACGTACACCACCGAAGCGAACAACAACCGACCCCGCGATGCTACGCATCACCAACCAGCGTCAACTCCGTCCACCCTTGTCCATCGGGTTCGTAGCCTCCCCCCCAACAGAAATTCCGCACAAATCCAATCCAGGTCTCCAACGAAAACCCGAAATAAATAGTGATGGAACGAGGTGAAAAAAAAACTGAAAGGGTCAACGCACCGTAGAACAAAATCGGCTGTCCATCTTCCGTTGTCTGTCCGATCTGCTGCTGCGAATGTTGTGCAAACCGTCCCTGCATCTGCATCTGTTGTCCCTGCACTGACATCTGCTGGGGTGGTGGTTGCTGGTGCTGCTGCATCGGCTGATGTCCCATCTGCATCTGCATTTGCTGAACTTGCGGCACCTGTTGTACATGTGGTGGCATCTGCTGCGCTATCGGTTGCGGACTCGGTGACCTCCCAATATGGCCCACACCAACCCCTCCCGGACTCGCAGCTCTATACCCTCCCCCGCCAACCACACTCCCTCTCACCGCCAACGAATTTGGACTCTGACCCTGACTTGGGTACGCTCCATTTCCACTGACAGCCCTCTGCTGCTGCTGTCCATTAACTACCGCGTACGCGCTCTGCTGTGGTTGTTGCGCCGGATGTTGCTGATATGGTTGTTGGGTATATTGACCGTACATCCCCTGTTGTCCAGCTCCCGGTCCGGGTTGCATATACCCCTGTTGTGGCTGTTGTTGTGGAGGCGGCGCCACCTGATACATATTCATCACCTGCGGCGGCGGAGGTGGAGGCGTCACAGGTGAATATAGAGGCTGAACGGGAGGTGCCATCGAAGCTGGAGAAGGCCCAGGCGCATTAGCGCCTCCAAGGTAACTCGACCGTCTCTGCTGGTTTTGTTGTTGTTGTTGCTGCTGTTGCTGCGCGACCCCGCCGTAAGACTGTTGGTGCGGCTGGTGTCCTAACGGTGTCTGACCCCTTGGTTGTTGCTGCTGCTGTTGCATCTGGTACCTCTGCGCCATTTCATCATGCGACACCCTCCCACTCGGGTCTAGCGCGATGCCAACAGGATTCGGGCTCGTCGTACGCACGGGCGTGCCTGCCGACGGAGGCGTCATGTACGCGCTATTCCTTTGTTGCTGCTGTTGCTGCTGCGCCGGTTGTGGGTGTTGATACTGCGACTGTCGCTGTTGCTGTGGATGTTGAGAAGGCTGACCCGTCATATTATTTACATTCACAACCTCCCCAGGTCCAGGGCTCGGTCCTCTCGAAGGCGGCTGAGGACTGTTACTTCTCGAGTGTCCACCATGTGCGCCAATACCCGCATGACCAACACTCGGAGGTCTCGCAAGCGTCTGTCCATGCTGGCTAGTTACGCTCAACGAATGTCCATGTCCAAATCCACTACCACTCGGACCTGCCGTCGTGGTAGACGGACTCTGCATGTGCTGAGATATAAAGCTTCCTCTCCGGCTGTTCGACCCCGAGATAGCTTTCCTCTCCCCAGGCAGGCTCTGATGATAATCCGCCAACACTTCTTGCACCACTTCACCCCCAGCGGGCGGGGTAGTATTTTTGGGTATCATAAAGTTCGCAGTGGGTGGGTTGGGAGATGCCGGTCTAGACGCAACGGGCGGCGGGGCGCCGACGACGAGCTCAGCAGAATTCCTATAGTCCCTGACAGGTTGCAAACCGCTGCCAGAGGCACCTGGCGAAGGCGAAGTCGCAGGGGGTGACAACGACTGCGGTGCGCCGACAGAAAGTGAATCTGCGCCCTTGGTGTGGCTAGGTCCAGCAGCGGTACTACCACTCGGCCCAGTGCCGCCGGCGTTTGTGGCTTGGCCTCTATACATAGTGTTCCTCCTGTTGCTCCCAGAGGCCGAAACCACATTTTGAAGTTCCTCAAGTTGCTTCTGCAAGGGGTCAACGGCGTTCTGCTTCGAAGCGGATGATGGTGTTCCACTATTCCGGCTCGCCGGTCCGCTTCCACTTCCACCAGGGCCAGAATTAACTTGTGGGTCCTTTGATGGATCTGCTCTGTAGGCGTGGTTGCCGACCTTGATGTAAGTTTCGGCGTTTGGATCAATAGGTTCAGAGAGCGGATCATGGGCAGCAAGTGATGAGCGGTAGGAGGATTGGGTTTGAGATGTTTGGGGTACGTTGGTAGGCTTGCGTTGGAGAGGGACGCTGGAAGATGATGTTCCAGGTGATGATGATCTAGCAGCGTTATAGTTCTGGTAATTCTGCGAAGGTGTAGGGGAGTGACCCGGTCCGTTGCCATTGACGTAGGGCTGCTGTTGTTGCTGTCCACTATAAAGGCTATTACGCTGGGTGGGTTGCCTGGCCAAGTTATTAGACTCTGAGAATGTATCCGCCCTGCGTACAGGTCCGCCTCCGCCAGCACCACGACCTGCTGTATTGATCGGTTCCTCATCCTGTGCTGATGGGGGTATGTAGGTGCTGTTGCGGTGAAGCTGTAGGGGAACATCTCTAGCGGAGGAGCGATTGAAGTTAGCGTATCTGTAACTGGGCTGGGAAGTGGACGAAGGAGTTGCATCGGGGAGTTGGTAATTGACAAAGGCAGGGGGGTCAGGAATTTGCGACCCAGTTCCATAGACGGAGACGAAGTTTTCGATTTCACGATCTGTTTCCATCTGTTCCAGTGCCACACGGACTCGCTCACACGACTAAACAGGTCATGAATACACGTTGTTGCTAACAAAAACTGAAACACACCTCGTCGTCCGCCACACAGACCGTTGAGACCAGATTGGCATACGACCACATATTGTCCTTCATAAAATCGATTCTGGCCTCCTCCAAATCCTGGCACCCATCACAAAACGCCTTCCAATCTTGCTCCCACTTCTGCACCGTCGTCTCGAACGCCCTCGTGAAGTTGACAAATTCACGTTCATTTGTCTGCACAGTTTGCTTGGCTCGTTCGAGTTTCAACTGGATCTTCTCCAAATCCTTCCCTTGGACGAGGGAGGATTGGGCAGTGTAGGAGTTGATCCTCATGCAATCCTGTTCATACTTCTCTCGGGCCTTCTCCACGTGTCCTTCCTGAAGTTGTTTCGCCTTAAATTGCTTTTCGATACCCGCTAGATAGGTCTTCTTATGATGCAGTTGCTTGGCCAGGAAGTCTGCACAGGGAGTTTCAAGTTCGCTGCGAATTTGCTGCGCAAGAGTCATGTGAAATGTTGCTTGCTTATCAGTCTCATCTTTAACAGTGTCAAGCGAACGCCGGAGGTCACTGTAGATTAGATGGTCAAAACAACGAACAATAGAATTGGAGTGGGGCGGCGATGCTGGCGTCTGTACAACGCCACCCATGCTCATGAGTCATTGGTCGAGAACGGGCGATTTCCCCACTCTGCCCGGAGGTCGCCCGAAAACAAGCTGATCTCCTAACTTGGAGTCTTGTTGCCCTCGAAACGAGGACATAGTCCTGAGGAGATCCAGAGCATATTGTGAAAGGATCAGGCAACATACCCGACTTCGTCCTTGCCGAGGGTAAGCTTTGCGAGCTTTGACATTCGCTTCGCATAATCCTCTTCAATGGCGGCACTAATTAGACATTTCAGCATTGCTGTGTGAGACCAAACGGTCGCATCGACATTGCACAAACGACGCTCACCGCTCTTTCCAGAAATTCCGCAGCTCCTCCGTCGTGTGGATGGCGCCTCTCATGCGCCTGGAAAGAACATCAAAACCTTGATCCTTGAAGCCCCAGAACGAGTTGCAAAAGTCAAGGGATCCGTGCTGGCCGAGAGGAGAACCCGAGCGAGCGAATTGAGTAAGCGAGGTCGTTGAAGCCTGCCGTCTGGCAGACATTTTGAAATATTGGAGGAGAAAGGGTGGTGGTAGGAGAGAAGAAGAGACGAGGAATGGTTATGGGCAGTTGTAGCTACGGGAGCCCTGCACGTGGTTAGAATCTCGTTCTTGGTGATCTTCCGTCATCCATCCATCCATCCATCCACCACCCCAACATCACCCCGCCACCTTAATTGACCACCCTTATTGTTTCACGAAACTGTCTTGACACCGTTCGAAACCAACGTTCGTAAGCCCAAGGGTACAATAAAAATTCCTTCTAGCCGACTCGAACGACTGACCTCGTCATTACTAGTGACGCGCTCTACCAACTGAGCTAAGAAGGACTCATTACATCCACATAGGGAATATTACCACAAGCAGCATATACTCCAAACAGATACAATTCATATTCCTTCTCGCCGCCGCCTTGACCACCCCCAGCCATCGGTAATTATGCCCACCCGCTCAAGATCTAGGTCACCCGGTCGTGATCCCCGCCCCTCACGACAGTACTATGACCGCAATCGCAGTCGCGACAGAAGCAGAAGTCGCAGCCCACGACGAGGCAAAATTCAAGATAGGGGTCGGAGGGACGGAGAACGAGACAGAAGGGATAACCATTCAAGGTCGAGGTCAAGAGACAGGAGACGCCACCAACACTCTCGTTCACGTTCTCCTCGCCACCGACGTAACTCCCGTTCTCATTCGCGCTCACGAGATCGAGGAAAGGAGCGAAGAAGGGGAAGGCCACGGTCAGTCTCGTCAAGTAGTAGTGACTCTGAAGACACACGACAACGACGGAGAAAGGACAAGAAGAGTAGAAAGAAAGAAGGCCGTGAGAGAAGGAGGGAGCGGAAGAAAGAGAAGAAGGAAAAGAAGGAAAAGGTACTCGGCCGGTCGTGACATATTCCACCACCCGCTGACTCATAGCTCTCAGAAAAAAAGCAGCTCGGCACATTGGGGCAAATACGGGGTTATCACCGATGTTGAGTGAGTCCTCCGATTCTAGCTATGCCATTTGTGGAGTCCTGACACTGTCAGTCTCTATACCAAGGGTGCAGAGTTTCACGCATGGCTTGTAGAAGAACGCAAAATCAACCCCGAAACCCTTTCAAAAGACCAGGAGAAGAAGGAATTTGTTCGCTTCACCGAGGATTACAATACCGGTACGTTTGTCATACCAACCCATCGCAACCAATCTCATCTTGACTCCTTGCTTTAAGCAACTCTCCCTCATGAAAAGTTTTATGACATGGAGAAATACGAACGACGTATGGACGCCCTCCGGCAAGGAGAATTTCTGCCACCCACCGATGACACCTATGATCCCGATGCGGACATGCGCGCCCTTGCTGGTGCTCACAAGAAGAAAGCTGCAGAACGAGAAATCTACATGTCGCGAGAACAATTGGAGGAGTTGAGAAGAGTGCAAAATGAACGGAATCAAGTCAGTCATTGACACGGTCCTTTTACAACTATTTCTAATTGTTTCTAATCCAGATAAGAAATATGAAGTTGACGGGAATGGACATCAAACAAAACACCGGGGTTCGCATGGATGGGACTGCTTTCGATGATCTTTGAGATTCTCAGGTTTTGTTTATTCTCGTATGTGCTAAACACTGTCTGAAATACTACAATACACTACAGCTACAGCCACTCCGCCAGCGTCGTTCTTCCTAGGCCAAAGCTGCCTCCAAACACGGTCCTTTTAATCAACAAACTACCAACCTAAGTTCTTATCATCCCTTCGGAATTCCATCAACTCCATTCGCTTGTCCTATGCGCGCCCCTGTCATGAGACAACACATTTATTGATCTCGGAGAGCTACACAAGATCGAGAATACAGCAATTCCCACAACCATTACCTCCATGCCAGCTATGTCCCGTCGGCTGACATCCAAATGGGGACGGTTCGCTCGTTCATTGATCACATTAGCTTTCCCTCTCGTTGCGTATGTTTCTCTGTTGTTAATGTTACGCTTTCTTGTATTTTACTTGACGCAGTCTATGTGTGTAGTGTTACAATCGGCTCTGAAAATGACATTTGTACCGTAATTGGCTGCCGCTCGCCTTTCCACACCTACCCACGTTACCGAGCCTCGTCCTTTGCTATTTCCCCTATTGTGATAATGTCAAATGCTGTCTCTTCAAATTACCAACATGTTGGGTCGACCAGCTCCACTACTAGACCCAAATTAACATTGACTTCGAGAGGAAATTAATCACCCCCATGATAAGGTCTGTTAACTGGATGAATTTATTGCAAGTTCCTCAAATGAACTATGCTCTTACGAGAGCTTAACGGTATGGCGTTATTTCTGCTGGAACATTCAGTATCAAAAAGTGTCAGCAATTTCGACTTGGGCAAAAAGTGTCAGACTTTGGCAAACAAAGCCAAACATCATCAGCCCAAGCCAACCTCGGTCGGTTGTCTGGCCTCTGGAGGTCGAGGCTTCAACCACTAAGGTATAAATTATACACCACTCTGTTCGTCTCATTCAGGGCTTTCGAATGGTGTAAACATATGGCAATGTGGGAGGACGTGTGGCCTCCGGACTCGGTGAAAGCCCATCTGAAGCTGGGATTGATGGGATTGATGGGCCATCAAGCTCAGCTCAGGTCCTACCATTCCACAGATAGACATTCTATTACTTGGCAAGACTATAGTCTACCTCTTGTTCATATCATATTGAAAGAAGTGAGTGGTATAGAGTTAAGTGATGGAGTAAGGAGCAAGGAGTAATTAAAAGCAGCAATATAGAGGGTATCTGGGACTGGTTATATGACTAATATGGCTAGCTAATACATTCAAACCCAAGTTCTTGATTTCCTGACCAGGGGTCATCAAGCTGCAAAATGTCTGGACCAAATGAGAATGAGCTTGAAAGTGTCTGACTGATCTCATTGATATCCTTTGAGGAAGATATGTCTTTCTCAGCAAGTGTAGCAGCTACACAATAAATGTCAATATTGGATAAGAGACCTATCATGACAAAATAAACTTACATCTTGTCAAACATTGTCTTGGGCTACCTGTGTCTGTGTCAGCATGGTCTCTGGATCTGCTAGTACCCTGGTAGGTGACAGAGTGATCCAGGTCACCATCATCTTCACTATCTGTACCAACCAAAATTGGTGACTCTCTCTAACCTGAAGCAAAAGGAGAAGACACATGCCCACAAGGTTCAAAGGATGACAGGGAAGGAAAGAAAGGTGAAATCTGAGTGGTAACTGGCCTCTTTGTCTTCCAACTGTTGATAACTTTGCAAGGTATAGGCTTCCTGATTGCTAAGTAAATATAAAATGTTGAGTTTTTTAATAGAACATTAAAGAAGAAAATATATACTGAGAACCAATTGACATTCTTTAAACTCTGAGCAAGCTGTGTTGGCATTGAGATCCAAAACATGACTGGTGGGATAAGTGACCCCAGATGCAATGCTCAGCTGGCAGCCACTCTTGGTGCAAACCATCCAGTGAGGAATGAAGACTTGCTCCAATGACAGGTCATCATTGTAGATATCCTCAAGAGTATCAAAATTTGTGAATACTTCAGGAAACAAACTTTGGAGCTGTCTCTGTATGTCCTTAAATTCTGCATCCTTCAAGAAGGATATCCCTTCTTCTGGGGCAATGACAGCAAGCTTGTGGGATACCATAAGCTGGACTAGGTTGGCTAAAAGTTTGAGTTTTGGATCAGGTAGTGAATACTCAGTTGGAAGTGAATGCAGGATGGTTTTTGAGCTACAAGGAATATTGGGAACAGTAACACTGTTTTATTCACCATAAAGCAATAAGAATTACAACTTAAATAGAGAGAGAAAACACATACCTCAATGACTCCATCAGGAAGAAATATAACCTCTCAGACCTTGAGATAGCTCAATGACTTGATTGAAGAAGAATGAGCAAGAGATGATGATGATGCTGATCTCTGAAGAATCTGAGTATGAAGATCAGTTAAGGTCTCAACTTTCCTTTAGACAGTTTGTGTTTCTTTCTTGGACATTGCAACCTTTGCACCTGTCCTACATTCAACACTATGCCCCTTCCTCAAACATGACTGGATTTCACATATTCCAATGTTCAGTGGTAATGTTGGATCACCTTGGACAACTGCAGTTCCAATTGGAGATTAGCTTTAGAACCTCTGAGTGAGATAAAGTAACTTACAGTTTGTTGCCATGGGTATCCTTGATAGTGCAGGCATGACCAGCATATTCTAAAGGTCCAATTGCTACACCTGCTGTCTTGGTAACAATGTACTCAAACATCTTTTTGTTCCGGTCTTCTCCAACAATTGGAATAAGAGAAGCAGGAGCCTTCTTAAATGTTCTAAATTAACTATCAGCATAGAACAATGAAAATATACACCAAATAACTCACTGTGGTGCTTGGACATTTGGGGGAAATAATGGTGTAACTGACCAGATATGCTTTGAACCCTTGACCATACCCTTGGCTGTATGTGTATCAAGGAATTTCCATATCTTCCGGGGAGTATCATCAATGAGCTTCATATATGCACTAGAGTTCAGATATGTAGCATCATCAATGACTTCTCCAATTTCTAAAAATTGTATCAGTATAGTCCAAGCCATAGATATATAATACATACCTTTCTTGAGATGTGTATACATTTGTGAGAGTGGGTCACTAAGGCCACTGGGTAAAGGAGATGCTGGTGCTGATGATAGTGATGATGATGATGATGATGATGATGATGAGGAGGAGGAGGAGGAGGAGGAAGAAGAGGAAGAGGATAATACTGTCCACTGGTCACCACCAAAAATGAGGTGACCAAGACAATAGACCTTCTGAGAGGATACAAATGCATCCTTGATAAAAGTGGGCTCAAACATATCATACAAACCATCAAGCTCATCATGGTGATAAACAATCTCTGGATGATTGCTACATTCTATGAGGACACCCTGTAGCCAAAAACTGTTAGACATAGTATAGAAAACAAAAATTGACACTTACATTATATCTGTTGAATAGGTCCTTGAAGCGAGGTGGAACCTTGACCCTATGCTTTCCATATACATAAAGCCACTCAGCATATTCAAGCCACTGTTTATCTGTTGGTGCAAGGAGCCCATTGACTGTACACTGATTTAAGAGCTTACTATAGTTAAAACATAGTCAGATAGTCTCTATTGTCATAAAATAAGGGATAGCTTATGGAACATTGGCATGTGTGATATGTGTATATTGCCAAAAGGCCTCACACAAATGTGCAGTCCAAGAAGGTGTGCAAAACACCTCTCCTGCAGTTAAGAACAGTGATATTCCTATTCAATGTCATTATCAGTATATATGACCAGGTAAATACCAACAAAACTTACCTGCAATAAATAGTAACTCACAAATAGTATAGACACCAACTCCTGAGAATACAGCCTGTCCATCACTCTGGATTACATCACAAATAAGCCCAGTATTTTTCCACATTTTGTGGTCTTGAATCCACTGGGCCACTAGCTTGAGGAAGCAGTCATAATCCAAATAAGGATCTGGTAGTGAGTTGTTCTCCATTTCCTCAAAAGAACAACCCCATTCAGGCTAAGAAATAAATATAAGAACATGAGAAGTTATTGATATAAGTATAAGTACCCACCTAAAAAAACATTATCATTTGATACAAATGCCAGAAAGTATTCATCAAACTCAATTGCAAGGCCTATATGGAAACCTCAGTCCTGAGAAAATAGAGTTTAGTACTAGGGAATCAAGAAAGTAGAAGTGAACTTACATGAGAATTAACTATCTGAATGCTCATTTCCTATTGAGAATGGGTATACAATTGTACCAAGGTATGTGTCAAATAGGACAACTAAAAGCCATAAGGAATTATGAAAATGATAGGATATTGAAGGCACACCTTAGGGGACAATATCCCAAAGTCCAGAATACTGACCCAGCCAGTTGATGCAATACCCTGCCAGGTGAGGGTCTCAAGTGAAGGCAAGCTTGGATTTGGATGTGCCTCTGTATCAACAAGAAAAACAGGATAGAGAGGCATTTGGTGTTGTTATGAATATTGCAGAAACTGAGATAGCCAAGGACACCAAGATAGCTGAAGAAGATGAGTTTGAGAATATGCAATGTATGATTAATATGTTGTGGCACAAGACAGTGGAACTATGACAACTCCTTGACTGGGAGTTGTGTGAAAGAGTTGATGACACATCAAGGTATTGTGGCATGTACTT